>PVIJ01005025.1:0-109210 GCA_004024925.1 Scalopus aquaticus | reverse complement strand
TTCGGTTCCATTGGTCTTTCTGTTTTTGTTCCAGTACCATGCTGTTTTAATTATTATGGCTTTGTAATATAGTTTGAAATCAGGGAGTGAAATTCCTCCGTTTTCTTTCTTTTTAGTTAGGAGGGCTTTAGCTATGCGAGGTTTTTTGTGGTTCCATATGAATTTCATCAGTAGTCGATCTATTTCTTTGAAGAATGTCGTTGAGATTTTTATTGGAATAGCGTTGAATCTGTAAATTGCTTTTGGCAGGATTGCCATTTTGATAATGTTAATCCTTCCAATCCATGATAGTTAACAACTTGGAGCTTAATCTCAGAGATTGAGAGATGGTCACAAAGAAATACCAATAATGTGCAGCTAGTTTACATATGAGTTAGCATTAAAAAATTACGTTTTTATAACAGTGGTAGTTTAAAGTAGCAGGTAATTGTTGTGCATGAGAAAATTAAAAACTAAAGTGGAAATTTAAAACATACCAAAAAAAATCATATCTGAGAAAATGAATCACAAAAGTCTAGTGTGTATTTGGGGCAATAATGTGCATATCTGTAGTGATTTTGTTACATTATTCGACTGTAAGATTATAGTACTGGCATTTTTAAGATATACAGTTTAAGAAATTTTAACCAATTAATTATATTACTTGATCAGTTATAGTTGGCCCTCCATCTGCCAACTTCCTCATCTAAGAATTCAACTAACCACTAACCATCAAAATGCATACTATTATGTAGCTTTGTCTATACTGAACACATACACACTTTTTTCGTTGTCATTATTTCCTGAACAACACTGTACGGCAACTCCTTACAAAGCATTTATTTTGTATTGGGTATTGTAAATAATCTAAAAATAATGTATACAGATGGACGTGTATAGGTTATTTGCAAATACTTTGCTATTCTATGTTAAGGACTTGAATGTGATTCTGGATCCAGTACCCTATGGATTTTGAGGGGCTAATGTACATTGCTTTACAATGAGTTCTGCTGATAAAGTACAGCTTTTAGCTGACAATTACAGTTAATTTCCATTTTTTTTTAAGCTGCAGGTTTGAATATGTTAACACTGAGTTGCTGTAATCCGGTTAACATTACCTTTTACTTGAGTTTGAGGTAACTTGAATTAATTTATTGACTGAGATTAATCTGAAAAACATCCCAATAAATCAGTGAAATGAAGAAGTGTTTATCAGGCCAATCAGTGCCATTTAAACAAAAATTATTTTATGAATATCATTTGTGAATTTTCGTTTGTATGTGAAGATCACCTTTCTTACTTATCATCTGCTTTGATTTACTTATTTTCCTCTGCTTTTATTTGAGTTTCTGTTTCTTGTGCATTTCTATTTATGCAGTAATTTCAAAATGTCTTAAAATTTAACTCTTCTAGGACTGAGCTTTTGAAATACTTTCAACCATGACAAAAAGGGAAGCAGAGGAGCTCATAGAAATTGAGATTGATGGAACAGAGAAGCCAGAGTGCACAGAGGAAAGGTTGGTGTTTCTGAATTTACCACTTTTTATATTATCAGCATACCTAATTAAAAGCAAGAATCAAGCTGTTGTTCTTTTGAGACCTTTTTTCTTTTTTTTTTTTTAACCAGCCTCAGCATTTTGGAGGGTAATGTACTGCTTATTTCCGCTGGCTTAACTGTGACTAGGTGACAATTTTAAACAAAATGTAATGATCCCTGCTGAAAGTGATCATGTAATTGATTGCCGTGGTCCTTAACCCTAGAGTGCAGTTTGATTCTGTTTCTTTTCCAGAAAGAATTTACAACCTGACATAATTTAGCAAATACTACTATTAATATCAACTAATAACTGTCACATGTATGAATAAATGTGACAGAACCTGCTTTGTAGAGACTACATTATATTTGAGGAGACATACAGGTATACCAGTAATTATATGCACAGTACCAAATATACAGTGCAGTGACAGGTGTTCGTTCTTGGCTAGTAATAGGCTGTTACTTGCTCTGTTATGGGGGAGGGCAGTGGTGATGAGTTCAGAATCCAGGGAGAGAAAATGTAAAAACCAAGATGTGACAGTCAAAAGGAAGTTAACGGTCCATACTTTGCAGTATAAAGCAAGAGATGAGATAATATCCAGAAAGTAAAAAAGTACTAAAGGATAGTAGAGGTCTTCTGAGAATAATAGACTTATAACAGTTGTGTTGGGAATGGACAGTAGTACTAAAGTTGAGTAGGACAGATGTTGACAGGGCAGCTGAGATTATAAAACCTTAGATTTTTAAGAGAGCTTTTCAACATGTTTTATTATCCTAGCTTCTTCAGCAGAACTAAAGATAAACTACATGCTTATCGGAATTTTCAGATGTCTGTGAGTATACACACAGGCATTCATTCATTCGTTTATTCATTTTTGTAACAAATTGTTCCAAAATTTAGCAGCTTAAAACATTCACTACTTATTATTGCTCAGAGTTTCTCAGAGTCAAGAATCTGGGAGCAATTTAACGGATGTTCCTGGCACAGGGTGTTCATGAGCTTCAGTTAAGCCACCAATCCAAGCTACAGTCACGCAAGAAGTTGACTGGTGCTAGCTTGTGTGCTTCCAGAATCACTTGGGAGATTGGTGTAGGAACAGTCATTTCCTTAACCACATTGGCTTCTCTCTGTGGCTACTTGTGATAACTGCTGGCTTCCCCAAACACAGTTGGTCTGAGAGAGTATTCATCAAGATGAAGCCACAGTGTCTTTTTAAATAGCACAGTTTAAGAATCAGTATTACCAATTCTGCCTTAGTCTTTTGCTCACGCAGTCCACCTGCAGGGGAAAACTGAGAAAATGGAATGTTTGTTAGATGAGGATCGTTTGGAGCCTGACAAACGTGTTTATTATGCACACACACAACTGAGCCACAAAGCCTAATGTTTTTACTCTTTGGGGTTTATAGAAAGTCTTTGCAGATGTCCTGTGTTAGAGATCGGAGTTAGAACATGACCTGGGCAGTAGCTATAAAGGGAGCTGTTTCTGCTGTTGAGCTGTAGCAGATTGCTGTGCTGGAATACGTCTGTTGATGTGAGATCATGCACATTTTTTCAAGGGAAATTGATGAATAATATTTTTGTATGATGCCTCCCACCATTTGAATGGTGGCAACATAATATTTAAAAAATTGTTAAATGTTGAGCCTATGTAAACTGGCTCTTTAAAAATATTATAGTAGCATCTGGTTCTATTAAAGAATTGTTCCCAAAAAAGAATATAACCTGTGGTATAGCTGAAGAGTTTGGTAAAACTATGTAGTCAAAACACCCAATTATTTTTACCTTAAATAGTAACAACTATTATTTTAAAACTTTTTTTTTTAATCACAAGTGGTCTCTTTTATAATTTCTAATTTTTTGAAGAAATTTAGGCTATATATCCTCATTAAATTTCATTGTATATCATACTTGAAATTTCTGTAAAAATGGAACTTGACAGATTTTTAATACATACTGTTTTTTGACACCTGCAAATGGAATTTAAGTTATATTTAAATTCAACATTGTGAAACTTAATTGAATTCCAGATTCACCAATTCAGCAACTTCCGTTTGGTCCCATATAAGAATTTACAAAAGATACGTTGATTACTTGCCGAATATTTTACCCAGAGTTTTTTTATTCCATAGAATTAAAATATGAAATAATAAAACAAAAGAGCCCTACCAGAGTTTTAAAGGAAGAGTAATAATATGGAGAGCTTTGCTAATTATGACCAGTGGTTTTCAGATTAAATTAAATAGAAAGCATCATCTGTTTAAGAATTACCACATTTGTTAAATTTGGGTAGAATATTGTCCTTTCTAGACCTAAAAATCTTCACAACTTGAAAATATAACGTGAACATTTCACCTTAAATATTGCGTATGCCGCTTTTATGTGTGTATACACGCATACTTATGTATACACATAATGAGATATATTTGCAAGGGTACTTTAAGTTTTAAGATAATATTGCTCTGTGCTAGTCAACGTTAAGTTTGGCAAAAATTCTTTGGTGATGAGCCACTGAATAATGTCTGCAGAAATTAATCTCAAAGATTAGAAATGCTTAGTGTTGAATTCTGTTTTGAGTACATTATTTCTTCAACATACAGGTTAAAAACTTACTAACCATTATGTCCTTTAACATTTAGCATTGTAGAACAAACTTACGCTCCAGCTGAATGTGTAAGCCAGGCTATAGACATCAATGAGCCAATAGGCACTTTGAAGAAACTACTAGAACCAAGACTACAGTGTTCTTTGGATGCTCATGAAATTTGCTTGCAAGATATCCAGGTAATTTTGGGGGGTGGGGTTTAGCTGTGAGCATTTAAGCCTGCATTAGATATATTTTTTGTTAGTCTTTTATTTCATAGCTCTAGCTTTTATAACTAGACTTGATCTGTTTCATAAAATCTAGGCATTTTGAAATAAAAAATTCATTCAGGATAATTTGTTCATTTAAATTCATATTAAAGATTGAGTGCTAAATCAAACACTCATTTTTTATTTTCACAAATATAAAACGGGAAGTTTAAATAAATTTGAATGAAAGCTTAAACAGAATAGTGGGAAGAACTAATTAGCTTTTAACTTCTTTATGCATGGGTTTCCTCATCTTTAAAGACAAATTATTTGACCAAATTATGTTTATATTCCTTTCGTTCTTTATCTGTTCCAGTATTGGAGTATTGCAATGGGATTTTACTTGTGGTCATAGTATAACAACGTTATATTTGCAATATATTTATAGTCATGTTTTTTGGTATTCTTTAAAGAAACTTAATATTTTTGTGTATAAAAGGTAGTAGATCAGATAGGACTACTCAGATAGTCTTTGTGGACTTTCCTGAAACATAAGTACTAGAGTTTTTGTACTTTCTTTATACTAACTTACATTAGTATGTAACTGTGTCATCTTTTGGGTTGTTTGGTTTGTTTTATCGTGGCCTCCCTCCAACACCTTATAGAACTTCTATCTTAGATTTTAAAAAATTCAAATCATTGTACCTCTGTAATTTTTAAATAAGATTTTGATGTAGAATAGGTTGAAATTGTTTTAATGAAATGTGTGCATTTTAGTTGCCACTCTGTACTTTTGTTTTTTTCCTTTCGGTAAGTTTAGTAAGTGTTGGGGGTAGGGGGCAATTGCTCATCTAGAACTAGAGAATGTAGGTAGCTCTGGTAATACTATAATTTTAAGATTTAAAATTTTTCTTCTTTCAACTGTGGGAAGTTAAATTAGCACAATCATTTTGGAAGATACTCTGGCATTTAGTGTCTGTCCACACTGAATGTGAGATACTTAGTACTTCCATCTAATGAATTGCTTCTATAGAAATTCTACCTTGGTTGTGCACAGTAACTTCAAATGTTCTAAATTTTAGATACTCCAAAATTAGATAAATTCCGTAGGTTGGAATTCAAGCCAGCCATTTAAAAATTGGTGAATTAGAGATATATGGGCAATTTATATTTAATGAAAAAATAATTTCAGAAAGTTTCTAAATTACCTCATTTAATCTTTACATCAGTCTCTAAATCAGGATATTGTTAATCACAATCTTTTGAGGTAGATAGACACTGAGATTTAAAGAGTTTAAATAATTTGCCCAGTGTATTCTTACGGAGGGGTATGTTGGCGTTTGAAACTACACCTGGGTGACTCCAAACTTTCTTTACTAATCCAAAGCAGACTTTTAAAACTAATTTATCATTGGGTTTACCTGATTTTTTTTTATATGCAAGAAAAAGGGGAGTCTGGATTTAGTTTCTTAGCTACTCTTTCAACTCTAGCATTTGTTGCTTCTTTTATAATACCTGACCTAAGCTAAAGGAATTAAAGTATGAGCCTGTAAAGTACCCAGCCTGTCACTGGTTCTCAAGAAAAGTTGAATAAGCGGAAATAGGCACAATTAATTGTGTCATAGAATTCAGAGCCAGCCTTGGATCTTGGAGTATTTTGCCTTTTTCCTTTTCCCCCTTTTCCTCAAAAGTTTGTAGATAGCAACTTATTTCCTCCTTGTCAGTTAGTGCAGATGAATATTTAGAGTCAGAGTGCTTGCTGCTTTGGTAATGCTTTTGTATTTTCAGGTAAATGCTGACTTGAAAGGTAAAGGAGCAACAGCTGAGTTGCACTTCTTTGAGGAGCGTGACTCAGAATCAAATTCCATGCTCAAGCTTTGTCTTTGTGCCAGTTCTTAGTTCACTAGTGTATTCAGTACCTGAGAGGTCAGGTAGTAACGTCATAACTTTATTTAAAGTTATTATTACGATTTTAACTTTATTAACTGTATGATCAGAGTTTTAGAGTTAACCTGATCTTAAATGCTTGGCATTGGTTACCGGGGAAATAGGACAAAAATTATGTTAGTACATTTATGTAAATTTTCCTAATTAAGCCATGCATATTTATGACAGATAAGTTGCATTTTCTTCTACTTTAACTACATTTATAGAATGAACAGTTGAGTCTGGGCATTATGTAAAATTCTAAACTAGACTGCAGAGAAAACCACCACTTAAATTCAGTTGTTAATGTTTTCCTTAATTACTACCACAGTGGTTAACATAATTTTAACTTTGGCAAATAATTAAAAGATATGACTACTTGGATAATTAAATTCTTATAATTTAATTAATATGTCTTATCAGTTAAGTCTGGTTTGGTATAGCCATTTATATTAAGTGAAATGATTGTGTTAAAATAACGATACTCATTTTACCCATGTTTAGCTGGATCCAGAGCGAAGTTTGTTTGACCAAGGAGTAAAGACAGATGGACCTGTACAGCTTAGTGTACAGGTAATTTCTTACCAAGGTAAGTTATTTTTAGTGTAGTTATTTAAAAATTTAGCTCATGTTTTTCTAGTATGGGAACTCAATTTTATAAGCTTTTAGTGTTTTACATGTTGTCTGAATTACTTACTATGATGTTATAGCCAAATATCCATGCTTTTGGTTTAGTTATTGTATCTGCCAGGGTGAAGCAGGTAGTATAATACATCTTTTTGAGTTTAAACAGGAAGGCATACATTAATTATAAAATAATAAATATTACAGTAAATAACAGGATCACAGAGAAGGCTGGAAGAATGCTATCTAGTGGACTTTCTACGAATGCCTCAGCCACTTTGCAAAACTAGACGGCCAAAGAAGCTACTACCCTGCAATGATCTAGTAAATGGGAAATCTGAAAGACACTTCTATAGCTGTCACCTTGTAGGAGCTATACTGCGTTTATGGTGATCCGCACTAGCCACACAATGGATGCCATGTGCCCTTTGTCCCATTACAACACATTTCTAAATAGAGGCTCATATCAAATGATTCATTCTAGAGCCCAAATCACATCTGAAACCCATGCTATGCGGAATCTAGCGTCTACAGTTTAGCACACAGAGAGGAATTTGCAAAGAATGTTAAGTGACCCAGTCATATCAAGAAAGAAAATTAGGGAAGTTTTTTTGTGGATTTAATTTTAGTTTCTTAAAATGCGGCTGGTTGGGATTTCTAACCAGCGTTTTAGACTGATTTTTAACTTCTCCGTGCAAGTCTGTTTAAGAAGAGTAGACTTGATGAAATTTGAATGGGAGGCTAAGGAATAAATTTTAGGAAAAATTTTTATCAAAAACTCTATTTTATTTATGTACAGTTGATCCTTGAATAAGGCAGGTGTTAGGGGTGCTGACATCCCCACTCCCACCCCTGACTTCTGGAACCCAGACTGGTTCCCATGGAATGTGGAACCCAAAGCTAGAAAAAAATCCAAGTATAGATGGAGCCACACAGTCAAACCCAGTTAAAGGGCAGTTGTATAGTTTTTTAAAAATTATTTATCTTTACACAAATGAATAATAGTACATATCTTTGTAATAACTAGTTTTCATGAGGTTGAAGTTGACTTTTGCTTTTTCTTCAAGAGCACTTTGGTTAAATTTGATATAGATTAACCAAATCAAAGAGCAAACAGTAACTGTTAAGTGGTACACTTGTTTCTTAGAGCTGTCATCTTATTAGAAGCTCCCGAAGATGCTTATTAAAGGGTTAGTTTATTCTATTTTATGTATCTTAATGAACTGGGTTTTCATTCACTTGAAAATGAAAATAAGGATTTATTGGTATGAATTTAACAAACTCAGTGTCGTCATTTTTAAGACATGTACTTTTGTCTCTTAAAAAGGAGAACGCAGTCAGTAATTTTAATTTGCTTAGAAGGACTTCTTAAAATCTCGAGGCTGGGTAGCTCTCTAATTATGCACTCCCTAATCTAGCTTTTATTTTCTATTCCATGTTGGTACTATTTTTTTCTAATGTTTATAGGTAGGTGTGTTTTAGGGGAGGAGGTGTTCTTAAATTATTTTAGACTTAGAGAAAAGTTGCAAGAATAATGAAAGATTCTTGGATATCCTTCACTCACACTGCCCAAATGTTAGTTTTAATTATATTTGCTTTATTTTCTGCCCCCTGTTCCCAATTTTTTTCTTGTATTATTAAGAATTGCTGAAATAATCCTTTTTTAAAAATATGTATTTTTTTTTTTTGTTACTTATATCTTTTATATTTTGTAGTCCCCTCGGGTAACTCACCACCAGTTCACCCGTGATCCATCTCTGTGGTCCCTTGTGACCTTTTCTACTCCATTTTGTGCCCTTATTCTCCCCCCGCACCCCCCAGTGTCTCTCTCCTATTTGGTTTCCCTATAGTCCTGTTATAAGTGAGACCATTCGATATTTTTCTCTTTCTGGCTTATTTCACTGAGTATGATCCCCTCTAATTCCGTCTATGTCGCTGCAAATTGCATGTGTTTATCTTCTTTGAATGCTGAATAGTATTCCATTGTGTATATGGACCACATCTTCTTGATCCAATCATCTATTTTTGGACATCTGGGTTGCTTCCATACCTTTGCTATTGTGAACAGTGCCGCAGTGAACATACAGGTGCATGTATCCTTTTGGATTAGTGTTTTTGTGTCCTTTGGGTAAATTCCCAAAAGTGGTATTGCTGGGTCGTATGGAAGCTCCGTTTTTAGCAGTTTGAGGAATCACCATACAGCTTTCCATAGTGGTTGGACCAGTTCACATTCCCACCAGCAATGTAGAAGAGTTCCCTTTTTTTTCATATCCTTTCCAGCATTTGTTGTTGCCTGTATTTTTAATGTGTGCCATCCTCACAGGTATGAGGTGGTATCTCATAGTGGTTTTGATTTGCATTTCCTTGGTTATAAGTGATGTTGAACATTTTTTCATGTACCTGTTGACTTGAAATAGTCCTCTTCTATCCCTAAATATGTTAGCATGTTTTTTTCTAATAACAAGTTCTTTTACATGACCACAGTATAGTCATCAAAATCAGGAAACTGATAATGACACAAAACTGTTAACTTACCCACCAAAGTTCTGTTGAACTATTCTATTCATCATTTAATAGGAATCTGTTAATTCTTTAGACATTGATAAAAATATTTAAAAATGGATTTTGTTCTGTTATTTGAGAACAGACAAGTTAAGTAAAATTTAATTTTTAGTTATTTTCATTTATGTTTACTTTTGTTTTTTAATTCACTCTTAAGGAATTGAGCCAAAGCTAAACATCCTTGAAATTGTTAAACCTGCGGAAACAGTTGAAGTAGTTATTGATCCAGATGCCCACCATGCTGAAGCAGAAGCACATCTTGTTGAGGAAGCTCAAGTGATTACTCTTGATGGCACAAAACACATCACAACCATTTCAGATGAAACCTCCGAACAAGTGACAAGATGGGCTGCCGCCCTAGAAGGTTATAGGAAAGAGCAAGAACGCCTTGGGATACCTTATGGTAATAAAATACATAATTACATATTCTGCAGTTGCATGTTAGGTAGAATAATAAGAATTAAATTTAACAGAGAAAACACTAGGGTAAATAAGTTGTACTTTTTTATATGTAGAATTTTTAGGAAGAATATTGATTTTCTGTATCTTTTGTGGGGTAGGAAAACTGTAATGCACATGATGGATAAATATTCTCATAGTTCTGGGGATACTAAGAAATTAAATATAACTGTCCTTGGGCTATTTACAGTGTAGCAGGGGAAGATAAAAGAAATAATTGCCATAAAAAAGGTACATGTTTTTAAAGTTCCAGTAACTATATCTACGTAAAATTTATATTCTTCACTTACCTGGAAAAAAATCCTGTCTGGATTTTATGTTTGTGTATATGTGTGTTTATGTGGATTGTAAATTACTTAAAGTCTAAGATGGAACTCTGCTAATGGTAATTTTTTTTTTTTTTTTTTTTTAAGATCCTATACAGTGGTCCACAGACCAGGTCCTGCACTGGGTGGTTTGGGTAATGAAGGAATTCAGCATGACTGATATAGACCTCACCACCCTCAATATTTCAGGAAGAGAGTTATGTAGTCTCAACCAAGAAGATTTTTTTCAGCGGGTGCCTCGGGGAGAAATCCTTTGGAGTCATCTGGAGCTTCTTCGAAAATGTATAAAATTGAAGTTATTACCTATTTGCTTATTACTCTTTAGTTTTATTTCTTTGTAACTTTGTTTTCATCTTGATTACACATTGGCAATAGCAATAATGAATACTTAACTGTATAAGACTATGCTGGGAACTTTATATGGATTATATCATTTAATCCTTTGTACTGATGCCACAAGTCATTACTTCATTTTTTAGATAGGAAGCTGAGACTAGAGAGTCCCATAAGGTCTCAGAAGCAGGATGCAAATCCAGGCTAATTAATTCCAGAATCTGAGTTCTTAAGTGAGAAGCTATGCTCTACACTTAGCTCTCTTCATATATTCTAGTCATTGACTTCTGTTTTATCACTTATTTCATCCATTTATTCCTCATTTATAGAAATTTAAGACTATTCACAATGGCTTCCCTCTCATGAGTGTGTTAAACTTTATATACTTCTTTTAATTGAATGTGTCTTAAGAGAGAAAGGGAAGTGTAGTTATGCAGTCCACCATCTTGAGTTGGAAGCCACTGGTTGCTACGTTTCCCTGCTATTCCAAGGATGATATTATTTTTATGATTGACTATGGAGAAATTACAAAGGGCTGACTGTCAAAAAAAAAAAAAAAGCTCAAGTAAATGTAAATTACGATGTTTGAATTTTAATCCACCTTGTATTTCAGTAACTAAAAATATTTTAGTGGTCACTTATTCTCTAACACTGATTTTTAGATCAGAAAAGCTAGCCAGACCTACATATTTTCCAGAATATGTGAACAGGACAAACTCTGTTTTAGTAATGGTTATGGATGAAATGTAACTGGTATTGGATGAAATGTAACTGGTAGTACTTCCTCTATGTGACCAGTAAGGGGACAGCTTGGTAGAGAGATTTTCCACAGTCATTTATAAATGCTTAGGATTTTCTTCCAGGGAATAGTCTCTGCTGTTGGATAAGAAATGAGCTCAGGAGAGAGCTTTCCTTCATGACTTATATCTGTAGTTTCTTTCCTGTATGAATTACCTTAAATTTTAGGGAGGGGGGGAAGTATCTATGACACTGGAGGACACTAAAGTTATTATTACTCTCATTACCTTCACAGGGTTTATTTCCAGTTTCAGGTCATATTAGATAAAATAAATTGAATGTTCTGGGTAAAGGTTTGTCCTTGGTTTCACAGGTTTCTTCTCTGCAGAGCTTTTCAGATGAATAAGGTAAATTCTGAATTGTTTCAGGTTTTTAACATGTGAGTCATGTTTACTGAAACATTTTCTTATAGGAACTCCCAAGAATAGAACAAGGACAGTGCAGTTTATTTTTCCCCAGTTCATGGTTTTCACTCTCTCTCCGGTCAGCACTTGGGTTGTAGTTATCTCTTTCTGGTTCTCCTAGTGCTTCTCACACTTTGCAGCTCATTCGGAGACTTTTCCTAGTACTGTGGGCAGGCGAGTCTTGTGTGTCTTTCCATGCCCATGTGGTAGATCGGGTCTTCAGAAAAGCTCTGCTCTGGAATTGTTTTGTTCTCAAAAGAAACATCCCCATGGCCTAGAGAAGTAGCTCAAGGAATTCCCTGGCTGTTCAGCCCTGGTTCTTTTGCTCTACCTTAGCAAGGAAATCCCATCTGGTTTGGGAATCTAAGGTTTAGTTCAGAATTTGGGAATGGGCAGATTGATATAGAAGGCTATTCCTGACAGACTCTCTCTAATTCGCAAACCTCTCAATCAGAACAGGCTCTTCTGAACCAGTCTAGTTCTCTGGCCCCTCTTGACAGTGAAGTCTACAGCTTATTTGAAAGACACTTCCCTAGCATCTGTAGTCCCTTCCTCCTCAGTGATCTTTCAGGTGAACTTCAGATATTTGTGTTATATTACCCACCAGAGTTCTCCTGTAGTTCCCTTTGTGTTGAAATTTCATTCAAAATCTACACATGGGAAAGGTCTTTAGGAAATGTTCCTACACTTCCAGCTTGGTGTGCTTCTTGGTGTGAATATCTGACTTTCAAAGTCAAAAAAGACAAAGTTTTCCATTTGCTAAGGGCATTTTTAGGAAAAAGAATAGCCTTATACATGTAGTATCTAAAGTTTCTTCATAAAATGGCTCCAGTATCCCTCAGAGCTTTGCCTCTTAGGATTCTGCTTCCCTTGTGCATGGCCAGGAACTGAAAGCTCCAGGGGAATATGACAACTGCCTATGTGGCCCTAAACCAAGATGTCAGAAATCTGCGTTTCTGTGTTGTGCCTTCTATCTTGACTTCCCAGGAAAGAGACCAAACTTCATTCAGGAAAGAAGGGCTTAGAAGCTGGTCTTTCAGTGTTTGGTCAGGCCTGTGCTGTGTGATGGAAACACTCTTGCCTCTCTTTAGGCTGTGGCACTTGCTTTCATTTATAGTTATAAATGGAAACATTTCAATTTGAATATCACTTTGCCTCTTCAAGGCACTTAACAAAATTTTGGAGAAAACCTACCAAAGCTTAAGGCATGGATTTTTCTTCAAGAGCGAGATGCTTGGGAGAGAATGCGCAAAACTAGGCATCTGGTTGAAATACTAGACTAGCATCTTGAATTTACTGAAAAGTTAACTATTTTTAGGCACTGTGCTTCTTCAAAGCATTTTCCTTTTATCCTCACAACAACCCCTTTGATGGTAGGTGAAAATACTTCATTCAAACATGAAACTCATGTTCAGAATAACTTACCAAGTCACACCATTGAGTGAATGCTAAGATCAGAACCCTGATCTATCTGAAGCTCGTCCCATGTAATTGTTTAAACTCCCCCTTCCCCAACTCAGGACTCCCAGGAAAACCCATCTGACAGGTAGGATTTGGACTCATTTTAGTGCCCCCGTCCATTCCTGCTCCATGTGTCTGACACTGGGTGCTGGTCTGGCACCTTAACTAGAACCGCGTTTGGAGCCTAGCCTCAAGACTGGTTTGGTTACTGGAGGTACAATTCAAGGGAGAAGCATTCAGTCTGTGATGGGCACTAAATAAACCAAGACTGGGAAGGGTAACTCCTGTTGGAGAGGTGAAGAAAAAGATGAGTGATTTGTAGACAAGCAAAATTATTTTGTTAATTTGTGATATTTAGGGTGGCTATAATTTTACTGAAAATGTTAGCTTTCAGAAGGAACATACTTATAAATTAAAGCAGTTTTATTCAAAGATGAATGCTGAACAGATTAGATTTTGAAGGTCTTTTAAATGATCTTGAGAGGGAAGAATGTATCTAAATTTCAGTGGTTTGCTCGTTTTGATCTGATCTTCAAGATTTCCCTGTTTTACTGGTTTTATATGTGCTAAATATAAATACCTATATTTAGAAAGCCATGGTTCTCTTAATAACTACTGAACACTTAAAAAAATGGGAGCTTTTCCTTGATACATTTTTTCCTTCTGAAGTGAGCTATAAAGTATTTTTTATGTTATGACAGTATGTTTCAATTATTGAATGTTTAGCTATTTATTTGGTTTTGGTTTCAATTGTGGAGTTCCTTTTTTTTTCTGTAGAATTCCTTTTTAAAGGATTATAATTACTGTATTTATTAGTTTATTGGATTGGGGTTTGCATTTTGAGTTTTTAATATTAACAGATTTTTGTGTGTTCCTCAGATGTCTTGGCAAGCCAAGAACAACAGATGAATGAGATAGTTACAATTGATCAGCGTGAGTATTCATGCTCATAATTTGGTCCATGTATCAATAAGAAATCTTTGTTTAGTACTGCCAGGCAGTAAAAAGGAAAACCAATTTTGAAATTTTTAACAAAGTCTTTTAGATATACAAGAATTAAAGTTAACTAGCATCTGTGTATACTATAAGAAATAAAATTTTATGTATAAAGTTGACCTGTTATAGATCCCATTTTTAAATGACCATCCTGAATTTAATGTTTATTATTCTATGCATATTTGATATTTTTACCATGTAACCATAAGCATTTTACAGCATTGTTGTTTTGCACGTTTTAACAGTTAACAAGAGATTTATCTTAATACTTGCAGTGCCATTGTTTTATTTCACTGCTGTATATTTTAAAATTTGGCGAATATCATTGAATGAGTAAAGAATGTGTATGTGATTCTCTGGTTGAGTTGTCACAGGGTTTCTACTCTTTCACCTTTACTAGGTAGTACCAAAGTTTTTCTCAAAGTGGTGGTATGAAGTTGTGCTTTCATTAGTTGTGGAACTTCTCACTAGCTCTTTGTCACTAAGTTAATCCAAAGTAAGGAGATCAACTTTTATTCCTTAACATTCAGAAACTATGTTGCAAATATGTTGTACTTACCCTCTTACTTTTTTTGTGATTTTGTTCAAGACTTGTGGATTAAGGCTTTTTTGAAGTGAGACCTTGTATTGAAGTAATTAGGGGGGCATTAGTTAAACTAAATGGTTTGTATGTCATTTAGTGATTTTTTTTTCCCACTGGTGGTATTGGAAGGAAAAAACCTTTGCTGTCTTTACAGCTGTGCAACTTATTCCAGCATCAGTACAGTCTGCTACACCAACTACCATGAAACTTCTAAATAGTAGTGCAAAGGCAGCTAAAGTGCAAAGAGCTCCAAGGATTTCAGGAGAAGATAGAAGTTCACCTGGGAACAGAACAGGTGTGCTTGCATTATCACTGGTATTTATAAAATTTTTCAAATTATATTTTGTTTAATTTCACTGTATGAAAATGTGCATATGGACTATTTCTCTGGCAATGCTTAGACATTTGTAAAAAACATTTGTATCTTTAGCATGGCCAAAATATGAGAAATAGGAGAGAACCTGTACTTTTTTTCCCTCTGTTAATTCATAACACTGTGGTCATGTTTTTCTTTCTTGTCAACTCAGGAAACAATGGCCAAATCCAACTGTGGCAATTTTTGTTAGAGCTACTTACTGACAAGGATGCTAGAGACTGTATTTCTTGGGTTGGTGATGAAGGCGAGTTTAAGCTAAATCAGCCAGAATTGGTTGCACAAAAATGGGGACAACGTAAAAATAAACCTACAATGAACTATGAGAAACTCAGTCGTGCATTAAGGTAAGGAGTTTTTTTAACACCAATCTAAAAAACCACTTCTTACGCTAGGTATAAACATTGTTATATAATGATGTTAAAATACTTGACTTTTCATGAGATGCTTATATGTTTTTAAAAAAGCTAAAAATTTCACACTTAGGTTAAAAATGACTTTTTGAAAAGATCTTTGGTAATTTTGAGGCACATAGTTTTCTTCAGTTTTTTTTCTTATCTGATTTTAAGCATGCACAACTGTTGAAAACCAACCTGTTCGATCTTTGTAGGATTCTTTTTTTGTAACAGATAAAGATGCTTTCATTTGCATAGGAGAATTGCGCATAAATTTTAGCAAATATACAGATAGTGCCTATTTTTGTAATTAGATGGATAAATTGACCCATATTTATTTTTTCCCTCTGCTCTCTGCTTGAATCTGAATATCCAACTTTGAGACTGATTAAGTTGAAATAGAATAAAATTATTTGTAATTTCCCATATGTAGTATGAAATTTTTTTCATGATTACTGTTAGAAATTATGCTTACTACAGTGATGGAAACTCATTATATAATGAGTTTAAATATCAGAGAAATATGGTATATAGGAATAGTCAAGGAGTTACCTGTTTTTTTGACAGTGAATACAGTATAGTTGCTTTGCAGTGTACCTCTAATTCTGAGTAATACGCTATTAATGCTCTTTTCATGTTTTACATGGACATTGTCTATGAATTTCACACTGAGATTATGATTTACCTCTTGTCATTGTCCACACACACTTTTCCCATCCCCTCATCCCAGCACAGTTACAGAATTACATAGAAATTTTGGCTGGGTCCGAGTCACCATTACAGGTTCGGGGCCATGTAAGCGCCCTTCATGGTTTACCAGGCTTGGTTTTCTTTTCAGAAGGCCCATTTGTTTTCCCTCTGTTCATAAGTGATCAAAGTGCTCTCTTTTCAGTGTGTTTATTATTCAATTTCAAATTCTTTCCCAACTATCTAAGGATCCTTTTCATGTAATCAGAATTGAAACATTCATTTTTGATAGTTAAATGATTGTATTCATACCAGATTGCAGATTATTAAAATTAATCATTATAATGTCTGTTCTCCCTATATTGATAAGTTTCACTGTGGGAAACATCTGAACCAGTTTTTTCCATAGAAATTGATGAGATAAATTGTAAAATTTATATGGGAATATAAAGTATAGTGGTAACCAAGATACCTGAAGAAGACAACACAATGGAGAGACTTGCTGTACAGGATTTGAGACTCACTATAAAATGGTTTACTTCAGATAGACAAATAGACATAGAGTAGACCAGATAGTCCAAATAGAACCAAAAACAGGTGCATTTGACATAAAGCTGGAGAGAAGACACATGAGGAAAAGACTGACTTTACAGTAAGTGCTGCTAGGACAATTGACTGTGCCTTTGGGGAAAGTGAAACTTGACCCCTTCCTTATACCATAACAAAAATCAGTAGTTCAAATGTGAAAAATAAAATAGGAAAGAGTCTAAAGCTATCTCCAGGATATAAACAGAACCAAAGGCATGGACCATTATGGAGAGATCAGTAAATTGGTAAATGAAGAAATACTGGTCATCACAAGTTTTCATCAAGAGAGTAAAAGGCAAGCAACATATACCTGACCATTAGACGTACATCTTGAATATCGAAAGAACTCTTACAGATCAATGGGGGGAAAATGGGCAAAGAAACTTAAATCGATACTTTAAATTATTGATTATTCAAATGATCAGTGAATGTATGCCAAGGTGTATTGGTCATCAGGGAAATGCAATGTAAAGCCATGACAAAATGATACAGCACACACCCAGTATGGCTGCAATGAAACTGATTGCCGCTATGGCTACAGAGTAGCAGGAGTACTTGAGTAGCAGGAGTGCTTCTATAACCGGAAGGAGTGTAGCTTGTAACCCAGCTGTTTTTCTCCTAAATATTTACCAAAGAAAGATGCTTGCATATTTCCACCCAAGCTCATTAGCGTTATTTATAGCATCCCCATACCAGATAGCTATGAACGAGAGAGTGCATAAATAAGTTGTAAACAAGAGATACTCGCCATAAAAATTCACCTTTACAAGGATGGATGCGGATGCCTATCACATAAGCAAAGTTCAGTCAAAGAGTCTAGACCGAAACCAGGAAAACAAAATCACCACATTTAGGGATGCGTTTGGGTGACAGTGTACAAACAAACCAAGGCAGTAAATCGCTCTCACGAGAGAGGATCATCCACCTTTCGGCGCGAGGGAGGGCGCTGACAGGGCTGTGGAGGGGCTCTGGGCCCTGGCGGTGTGCTGCTTCCTGGACCGAGTCACAGTTCACAGGCGATTGTGCACGTGTCGTTTATCCCTGAGCTGTGCATTTTTGTGTCCTCCTTTTTGTGTCACATACTTCACAATTTAAAATGCTTAAAAAAAATACAAGTTTCCCCCCAAAAAGAGGAAAGAAATCATATCCCTGAAAATGCAGATACTGTGCACCTTTCTGCTGCTTTTCAGAGTGGAAGCAAATGCTGTGAATACTGTTATGCTTGGTTGTGCATCTGCTAGAGTAAAGGAAATACTAGTAAAATTAACAACTTGCATGTTTCTTAACACCTCTTACTAAGAATCCTAGCATCTTAGCAATTCCATATTCTCTGTAGAAATGTGAGACCATTTTCCCTCTTCATGTTCCTTTTTCTCCACTTCTGTTTGTTACATCCTTATATGTTACGTAGAAATTGGCTTAAGAAATTGAAATGCTCATAGTATTTAAAACTATTCAACAGGCAATTGGTGGTTTGTGGACTGAGATGGCAATTCTATATTAATGTAACTGGCACAAAAGGAACACAGGACTATGTCCAATTTGTTATATTGAGAAATACACTTATAGGGAAAGTGAACACAACTATTAACTACTTTTGCTATTCTGGACATAATTTCCTGCATATAGGTCAGTCTTTTCTTAATAGACCCAATTAAATTGAGTGACTCTTAAAATAAAATCCTGCTAAATGTAATAGTTTGTATCACTGGTCTTTTTGCAAATAGTAATTTCTTTTGTCACTGCTCTTTGTCAAATGGGTGCAGAGATGTGGTACAATTTTAAAATAATGCAGGCCCAGGAAAGTCTTGATTTACCTCTTTTCCTATTGGAATTGAAAGTGCATACAGGCAAATACAGGGTTCTAAAGTAAATACAAACCCATCTCCGTACAAAAGCAGCAGTAAAGTAGGCTTCTAGAGTTCCTCAAATGTGCCAATGTAGGTTTAGAAACACTGACTTTACGATACTGTTTCCTGTTTTTCTGTGTCCCCTTTTACCTATATTTTTGAGATGCCCGTGTTAGGTTTGGAGAATTTCTCTAAAAGGAAAGACTTTGCATATAGTAAATGATAAGGTGGAGGTATGGCTACATAATAAATATATAAAATATGTGTGTTAAAAATTTCTTCATGTTGGGCCTCCCCGGTGGCGCAGCGGTTAAGCGCTGCGCTGTGGAGCTGTCGGCAGCGGCGACGCGAGTTCGACGCCCGGCCGGGGAGAATCCCACATGGGGCGGCAGACCTCTCCTGCCTCGCCCGCTGCTCCCCTCAGCAGTGTATCTCTGATCTGCCTGTTCTGCTCCCCGCTCTGTCTCTGGTGAACCCTCTTGCCGCCCCACACCTCTGGCCTGTACCCCAGCTTGTATGTATAAATAAAAAATAAATCTTTAAAAAAAAAATTTCTTCATGTTACATGGGTGGCATGGCGTATATTTTGTAGAGGGCTCTCCAGTCATTGTGTGTCAAGTAATTTTCAGAGATAATCCTTTTAATCTTGAATTCTGTGAGGGTAAGTACTGTTTTTAACCTTATCTTATAGATGAGTAAAAACTTAGTGAAAAATGTCATCTTATGATCGCAAAGGTATTAAGTGGAGGTGCTAGATTTTGAGTCTGGGCATTCTGACTCCAAGACCTTGTTCTTAGGTTCTGTCACTGCGCCACAGGTTTTTTCTTTTGTTTAATGTTTACTTTGAATCAGTGATTCATCATAATTGTTGAAAATTTAGTACATAAAGTTTTGGACTATTGCGCATCGAAATTTTAGTAGAAAATTTAAAAATTTTTTTCTTGGATAGTAATATTAAAAATTTCTATATGACTTCACAATTGAAGTGCTGTTGTGGTGGATGTATTACTCTACTAGACTCTTGTTTGAGTCATCTGTATACTGTAAGAAGTTCAGATAGTGTTTCTGTATAGTTCTAATGTGTTTTTCTCTTTTAAAAGGTATTATTATGATGGGGACATGATTTGTAAAGTTCAAGGCAAGAGGTTTGTGTACAAGTTTGTCTGTGACTTGAAGACTCTTATTGGATATAGTGCAGCAGAGTTGAACCGTTTGGTCACAGAATGTGAACAGAAGAAACTGGCAAAGATGCAGCTCCATGGAATTGCCCAGCCAGTCACTGCAGTGGCCCTTGCTACTGCTTCTCTGCAAACAGAAAAGGATAATTGAGCCCAGGACCTTCTGGGAGTCCGAGGTCTTTCTTAAATATTAGAGCAAGGATTGCTCGCACCTTTATTACTGAATTTGAATTTTCTTTTATTTCTAGACTGTACAATCTGATGCATGATTTTTTTATAAATATTTCATACTCTTGTGAATTTGGATCTTTTTACTTTGAGCATATATTTTAGAATATGTGTATGTTAAAGGATCGCCACAATGTCTTCAGCTTGAAGGGCAGGGTCATTGTGGGATAGTTTGTTAACAGTCTGGAAAGCTAAACTGGTCAGTATTAATGTCTAGCCCGACCAAAAACAGCCAGTAGCATCCGAGGATGAAAAATGAAGTATCTCCAGGAAACAGTCTGGCTTAACTATTTTTGAAAATAGATTTTTCCTCTCTGCTGCTTTAGATGTTGCTTTACATAGAACCAGAAAATGGAGTTTTTCACAGCTAAAGCATGTGTGCCTGTTTCATCTAATCAAGCAGGGCTAAAATATTCAAAATTATAATATTAACAAATTACTAAACTAAGACTATCAAGTTATTAATTTATATATTTGCAAGCAGAGGACAGTAAGTTGACTCACAGAAGAGCAGTGCTGAAGAAGGAGATCCAGGTTTGAATTTGGCTTAACTTAAGCTAATTTTAAGGATTTTCTGTATAGCTTATTCATAATGTCAGGCCAAGAATTTAAATTATTTCAGGAGAGTCATTTAATTCTAATAAACCGACTATTACAAAAATTTTGAAATGATCTCTGTTATTCCCGTCAGAGATTTAAAAAACTGAAAGGTATACCTCAACCAGAAAATAAAGGTTTAGTTTGGTTTGGTATGGCTTCTCTTTTTAAAAAAAATTATAGTGCTGGTTTGTCATGCAAAAGCAGCTTATATTTTTTTCATTTTGATTCTGATGAAATGAAGACTTTAAATCATCAGCAGTACCTTACCTTTCAAAGACATTAGTAAATTAGTTGCAAGTAGTTTTGAAAGGAAAATTTGACCTCCAGTTTAGATAGTCTTCTCTTTAAGGAAAATTCCCCACTTAATTTTCCCCTTCTGAATATTATATATGTGTGAGTATACAGTTTTCTGTATACATGTCAAAATTACCATTTTATGTGTGCATAGTAGACATATATATATACACACACACGTACACACATATATAGGAAGACAAAGATACTCAAAAGGAAAGATATTTCAAAAGAAGGATATTTCTAAAATTCCTTAAAAAGTTAATTAATTCCTATGTATATGAAACTACTTGCCACAGCTAACACTAAACAGAAATGGCTAGAAATGTCTTTCTTGCTCACTTGCTGGCTTCCTTGCATTTTTTTCTTTTTGTGGTCTGTTTTAAGGTATTATGTGCGAATCATGATATGAGATACTGGCAAATAGCTTTTAATCCTTTTATAGCAGATGATTAATTCTTAAGTGATACTTGATGCACCCTCTCCCTCATTTCCTTTAAATTCATTCCTCAAAATGCTTTATCCGAGCTCAGTTAATGCTTTTGACTAACTAGGAGGAAAGGGTCATGTTAAAACATAGAGCAAAGTGGTGTTACTAGCAGTTGCTGCTGCTGCCAATATCAAATAGTGGTTTGGAGAGAACCAGAGGAGCAGGAAACTTAGGCACAGAGGGGAGGAGGGCTGTGTGCTTTTCTTTCCTAGTAACCTCAAATCATAATGTAAGTCTGTGGCATAGGCCTGCTATGTGTGAGGTCAGTTCATTTATATCATTGTAGTAAGTCCTTTAAGACCCTGCAGAAGATAATCTAAAAATGAAGTTTATAACTTCCATTTTTACCTTTTTATAAATACAAACTAAATCGACAAATTATTAGTATAATTTGGGTGTTGTAAGTGCAGGAATATCTGAGTAGAGTAGTCATAAGAAATAATATATAGAAGCTCTAGGTTCAGATAACAGATTAAAAGTTTTGCATCATCTTACGGCCTGGGAAGGTTGATAAGCTGCTTATAATTTTAAAAAATAAAGTATACTCTTCTGGTATAATATCAAGAGCTTAAAAATCTTTACTTTGAGATTTAAAATGCTTTGGGGGAGACATTATGTTAAAGTTTTAGCCAAAGTGTCTCAAATATACATATATATACATATATATACGTATGTATATCTATTTTAGGCAAGGAACACCCATATTCTTTAGATCCCTAAAATCAAACTGTTAACTTTTCTCTCAAGCATTCCTTTGATGCTTAAAATACACTTGCTATCCTTTTTTTTCTTTTATTCCTCATTATAATTTAAACAGAGACAGTTCTCATATATGATCTGGTGCTGTTTCTTTTTTATTCTTCACCTCTCATCATCATCTTACTCACCAAAACATAGGTAAAGTAATGAGACTGATGTCCCCCGTTGATGCAGGAAATCCCAGTATTTTCTAAGTCCAGTGTCTTTATTGAGATTACAACTATCAGGAATCCAGGTAGTCTTATGAAAGAGAAGTTGTGTCGTGAAAGAAGATAGAATTCATGCAGTTCATTCTTTGCTATGTTTTTATGAATGAATTTGCTAGAGGAGAATTTATCTGTCTTCAAAAGAAGATTAAAATTATTTTTTATCATAAAAGTACAAGAATAATTAAATTTTCCTCTTTTTAAAATGTGTTCCATTTGAGGTTCTCACTGAGCCAACTTCAGAACATATCTTGCTAGCCTGAAGTTTGGAAAATTGTGTTAGCATCAGATCAGACAAGTGATTTGTCTTCACATAAACCAACTCATCACATTATTTTTGTATCCATGTCAAATCCTAATTTTCAATTAGGAAAAAATAGTTGTTTTTCTCCCCTGATTGACGATGAGGCCTCAGTGTGGTACTCCTTTGAAGTACCTCCACATCTTTGTGGTAGGGTCTGCTGTTTTCCAAATGTGTCACTTTACGCTACTGCCATTTGGAAAGAACTTTTAGTGTATCTTTGAAGTAGCACAAAAAGGATTTAAATTCATAATTGCAAAACAACCTGCAACTAAAGGTCTTCAGATCCAAAGGGTGTAAAAAGACTGATATTTTGGTGATACTTCACTTGCTGCCAGAAAAAAAATAAAAACTCAATCTTTTGTAAAAGGGAGGAGGATTTTTTGCATACCTTTTTACTCTTTAAATAAAAGACACTTATACTGTCATAATAACAATTATGTATTCCTTTGTGGTTTTTATTTTTTTTGTAATTTTGCATAAGACAGTTATTTTCTATTTTTACTCAGATAAATATTTGTGCATAAAATGTAAAAATAGCAAAATGAGAAAAATAAAACTATTATACAGTATATGTCTGTGTTAGAAGTTTTTCTCCTGCCTATAAATAGTCTCAAATCCCTGGAATACTTGGCTGGATATCACAGTCTACAGCTGATATATATTGTACATGTGATTACTACCAGTTTGGAGAGAACAACTCACTGACCTGAAGGAGGTGTGATAGTTTAGTCTTTCATGAAAATGAAATCTCATCCACATCCGCAAAGCTGAACTTTCAGAATAATAGTACCGGGCTTCCCTGGTGGCCTAGGGGTTATGTCTCAGTGCTGTCATCACTACGGCCTGAGTTTTAACTCCCAATGGGGAGCTGACCCACATGGCGCGGCAGCCCTCTCCTGTCTCGCCCGCTGCTCCCCTCAGCAGTGTATTTCAGTAAATCCACCTGTTCTGCTCCCCACTGTGTTTCCAGTGAATCCTCTCACCCCCTGTTCCTTTGGCCTACACCCCAGTTCTTCTATGCATAAATAAATAAATCTTTTAAAAATAGAATAATGGTAAAACCAAATACTTGTTAAAATGCAAACCAATGATTGCTAAACCAGAAATTCTTTGTCACCTTTTTTTTTTAATTGGAAAAAAAACTTCCTGTCTATGTTGGCTGAGTAACAACAGGACATTTCAGCCAGGACCAGATAAGGAGGAATCGGGGGGTTCTGGGGAAGATGTGTCTTGTGCTTTCGTTTATGATCAAGTAATCAAACTTTGACATGCTTAAAAATGATTTGAGTGAAAAATTGCTTTAAAAATGCACAATCTAATGTTACCTACTTTGAATTACCAGGAAACGAAAGATGTTTGTTCTCCCAACAAATTCACTAGAGGAATTTTAAAAGTGAATAAACGGGAGTAAACTTGATTATCTCAGCGGATGCAGAAAAAGTGCAATAAAATTCAATGTACTTTTATGATTAAAAGCTAAGCTATCTAGAATTAGGAGTTATATTATTAAAAAACACAGCAACACTTTGGTTTTCTTATAGCAGTCCTTAATTTTTTATCAACTCTTTCCTTAAGTATTAATTAAAATCTATTTTAGTCAATCTATGCCTATTGGATACATACGCAAGAATCCCTCCCTGGACCCCCCATTGTCTGATTCCCAGGCTAGTGGGATATGGGAGAGAAGACTTGCCAGGTAGGTCTGAGGTCAGGTGGTGATTTTGTTGATTTTGGGGTTCTTGGGATCAGTCTGTACTTATGCAGGATGAACAGTGTGGGAAGCAGTCAGCAACAGATTGAACATTATTAAATGGCAGTTATAAAATAAGTCATGGGGAAGTAATGTACAAATGGTGGTATAGTTAATAATGCTGTTTTCTATAGGTGTAAGTTGCTAAGAGAGAAGTGCTAAAAATTCACCATGACCTGTATCAAAACATACTGTAATTATTAATCCAACTCTTGCATGCAGGAAAGAGAGAGGGATAGAAACTGTCCTGAAGAGGCAAGGATTACTTAATCATGGCATGGGTTCTGATAATAGCTTTATTTTAATGGAAGATACATTGCATTATACCATTAGAAAAACTGCAGTTGTTCACTGCTAAGAATCAGCATGTGTGTATACTACAATAAGTTCACTGCTAAAAGGTCAAGTATATCCTTCACCATAATGGGGGACCGGTATGTCCTGAATGAACTTTACTCACTGATGATTTATGGATTCCACCCACCTCCATGCCAAAGAGATCCCAGGCTCTGAGGGTTACAACTCCCATCATGCAATGAATCCGCTAGGACTCCTGACTTCCAAAAAGGGGAGGGCAAGTTGCTGGGAGCTAAGGGTGGAGTTAACCAGCCATGTGTGGTATAAAACCGGAGCCTGTGCGTACAATGTGCACTGGGGTCCCAGCTCAGCATTATCAGTAGGACACTGACCAATTACTCTCTCATGTTCTCCCTCGTCTCATTTCCCTTGTAAATAAACCTTTTTATTAACCTTTCCCTGTGTGTCTGTGCTTAATTTTTGTCTAGATGTATTTGATTTTATATGCTTTTAAGTCAATCTGAGAAGCAACTTGGCAGAAACTGCATTCAAGTATTTTCTCCTAAGTAGAAAATTAGTTGTATCATTTGAGTCATAAAAACATACAGGCTTATACCAGTGGTTTAGGTTTGAAAAAGTGAAGGTAATCAGACCATCTGTGGTATTTTTTCACATCAAGATTTGTATGTGTGCATGTGCAGTGTTCTAGAAATAGTAAGATGACTCTCCAGCTAGGATATTACTCTGGACTTGAAATTTACTAACATTTCTTGTTCTGTAAGTCTTGCCAAAGTCTCTTCTGAAGCAAAACAATGACATATTTGATAGCAGTAAATGGTAGAGTTTAGCAAACAGGAAGTCAGTTTTCAGAGGTGAAACCTTTCACCTGGTAGACTTAGGGCTGAAATCATCCATGGTTTGTATTTGATAAACTTTCATACTATTGGGAAAAAAAATACCCCCTCATTTATTTCTTATGTCAGATTAACTCATCTCACTCCTGTTGAGAAATAAATAATGCCCCTTACCGTCACAAAGATAAATCAAAGCGAGTTTGTTTCTCTACATTTTCACTTCATCGGTGAAGATACCAGAACTTCCTCTGGCTATTTGGCTTTCAAGTCATCAGCAATGTCTTTGAAACAGAATGATCCCAAGAGTTCTCGCTTAGATGAGAAATAACATAGATGAACTTATACCTCCCTGTGGGTGATGGATATACGCTACTGAAAGTCAATGGTTATCTAAGCGTATCCACCAAACAGTGTTGTAGAAATAGAAAGGAGTTAATAGTGTACCTGGAAATTTCTACTCCAGGATACCAGCTTCCAGAAGTGAATCTCTGTATTTTACCTATTCCCCAAAAGTTGAGTGATAGAAAATCAATAGAGATAGTATTTCTTTATTCTGCGCTCTCTGATGAAATTGTTTTTTTTTAATCCTTCCTCTCACTTCTGTGCCTGTCAAAAATCTGGTCCTGAATTGCCCATCCTTCCTTCTTGAACATTCTTTGAAATTATACACACCTAGTCTTCTTACCTCATTGGTATATAATTTCTGGACTCAGTACTTCAGCTTCCTTTATTCCTCTGACCTCACATTAGGTGACTGTTACTTCACAAACCATCTATTTGATTACAGATCTTAGTGTCTACGCTGACCTCTCCCAGAATCCAAGAACACCATCTCCAACTGCTTACAAAGATGTATAAAAGGACATTTCACTCTAAATATGTAAAAACGCTACTTTTCATTTTCCAACTCACTTCTTAGTTTTCCCGTTTCTGTAAATAGCACCTCCATCCACTCAACTGCTCAAAAAAAGAAAAAACTTAAAAATTTTCCCTGATGCTTTTACTTTGCTCATGCTTACACTCAATCAGTAAACATCTCACCAATACCCATCACAAATGCACACCACGAAGCCCTCTCCTCCATCTCTGCTGCTACTAATCCTGTGTCCAAACCAAAAGCAATCTCATGGATTTCTAAGAGGCCCCTTGTAATATGATTGATTTTTGAATGTTAAACCAACCTATCTTTCTTGCAATTAAGCCCAGTTGCCCTGATATTGTTGTGGTATAATGCTGCACTTGGTTTAGTAGTATTTTGTTGTTTTTTTAAATCTCTATTCATTAGGATAGTGGCTTATAATATATATGGGGGGAGGTCTGGCTTTGGTATTGATTTATTCTGATTTTATAAAATAATCTTGAAGTGTTTCCTCTAATTTCTAAGAATTTTTTTGATAATTTTGATATTTCCTCCTTAAGAATCTGATAGCATTCACCGCTGACACCATAATAAGGAATTTTCCTTATGAGACGATTTTTCTTATACCATTCAATTTTTAAAAATAAAGGAAAAATCAAGATTTTGCTTTATCATTTTTGAGTGAGTTTGGCAGAATACTCAAGATTTATGTACACTTATAGCTCTTATGTTGTTGGTATCTTACAATAATCTGATTTCAAAACACATTTGCCAAATAAATGACTCTTTCAATAAAGTTTATCCAAAAGTACTAAGCATTAATTACCTACTAATTTGTGAGATTAATTAACTTAGACTTCTATTTAAAATGCGAAGGCCAACTTAAGGATCACTCATCATCGTTACTGTCAGTATGTTTTCCAAAGTATGAGCCAAAAAGTATGGGTTAGTTTGAATATTACCTGAAAAAATTATTTTTCCTACTTACATTAGAGTTTGAAAAGTCTTTTTTCAAATCCAGCTGGGATTATTTTTGTGGTACTGAGGGATTATTTGAGTATAACTAATAGAGAAAAACATGAATTGTGGGGTTTCTGTGATCCTTAGAGGTTCCAGTTCCAACTTTTTCCAGTTGATGTCACTATAGCAAAGGTATCTCAAACAACTGGCATATAGCAGCAGAGAGAGGGGATGCAAGTCTAATAATGTGGTTGAATCAAGAGAAAACATTTTGGGGATGTGGCTGAAACAGGGATAGGCCACAGGGCAAAACATCAGAATTCAGTTCTTAGATTCAGAGTGGTTTAATGAACACATTCCTCTGATCTTATATGAGTCAGCAAACAAACAAAAACCATCTCTATAATGAGTCTGGAAGCCACTGAAACTGGTGTTTGCAAAGACACAGCAGGTAAATCTCATAAGCTGAACTGCTTGGTGCACTGAGGTAGCAGGTTGCAACCTCCAGTCTTGCTTCTATGCCTTTTAGAAAGTGGAAAATGGACCCCTTCGGTCTAAATTTCTGGCACTGGGCTCAAGTCCTG
Source organism: Scalopus aquaticus (assembly GCA_004024925.1). Classification (NCBI taxonomy): domain Eukaryota; kingdom Metazoa; phylum Chordata; class Mammalia; order Eulipotyphla; family Talpidae; genus Scalopus; species Scalopus aquaticus. The sequence goes on along the minus strand of PVIJ01005025.1, from coordinate 81,173 downwards.
CCTCTCTCCCTGCAGGAAGTCAGGACAGATAATAGAGGAAGTCCAAAGCCAGGACAGAGTTGTTTATTAAAAGGAGTGGTAATGGTTCAGAGTGCCTGAAAATGAACAGAAGCTGGGATAAAAATGTCTGCCTGGGCACTTTATGGCTCCAAAGTAAGTAATGTCTTTGAGCTTTAGCAGCTGTCTGGTGACTTCTGTATACCTCTTAGTGTTAGTCTAAATGGCAAGGTAAAGGAACTTACGCAACTAAGCACTGTTCATCCACAAGCACCTACTGGTTTTTTTCTGAAATGGGAAAACAGATCTGTTTTCAGATAATATTCAGCTGTGCAGGGAGGAAACAGATGTATTCATTAACACTCCTCACAGAGCACACTGCCATATTCATAAGTTGAAAGTGCTCGAACTGAGGTTACACAAATGTTTTCTGTTACAAAAACTGTCTCCACGGGACCATGGTTTTCAAGGAGAACCTTATTTTAGACCATTTTCTATTGTCCCATATTCTGTGGAAGGTGATTTTCTAATTAATACAAGTTACATTCTACCTTGTTTTAGACAAGTGCTACTGTTTTTTTCTGCTAAAAGTTGGAAATGTCACCTGTTTATTTTTTTAAAGATTTATTTATGCATACAAGAACTGGGGTGTAGGCTAGAGATGTGGGGGGGGGGTGAGGAAATTCACCAGAGACGGGGAGAGGGGAGCAGAACAGGTGGATCTACTGAAATACACTGCTGAGGGGAGCAGAGGGCAAGGCAGGAGAGGTCTGCTGCACCATGTGGGTTCCTCCCTGGCCGGGGATCAAACTCGTGCTGCGGCACCTGTGGATAGCTTCACAGTGCTGAGACTTAACCTCTTGTGCCACCAGGGAAGCCCCAGGAAATGTCATCTGTTTAAAATGAAATTTTCCATATACAGATAGTAGATATCTCAGTGAAGAGAAAGTTATAATGAAGTTGAAGGGAATTCAAGGGCAAGAAACTGTAAGACAGTATCACATTTAAGAGGGAACTAGACTCGCCAATTTAGAATTGCTGGTTTTGTTTTAAACCTGTGAACCAGTAGGAATGATGAACAGGAGTGCCTCCCTTGTGGCCTAGAGGTTAAGTCTCAGCACTACCACCTTTATAGCCTGAGTTCGATACCCGGCCAGGGAGCGCCCCACATGGTGCAGCAGACCTCTCCTGTCTCTCCAGCTGCTCCCCTCGGCAGCTCCCCACTCTGTCTCTGGTGAATCCTCTCACCCCTCAACCCCCGCACCTCTGGCCTACACCCCAGTTCTATGCAAAAAAAAAAAAAAAAAAAAAAAAAAAGAATGAACAGGGAGGAAACACTTATTTGGAGTTCTGTTCCAGAAAATCAGGATTGTGTGCTGCTTCATCAACAGCTTTGGATGCTTTAGTTCTCTGTTGGAGAGAGGGGTCTGGCCAGAGAGAGCCTGATGCATCATAGACAAGCACCCAGGTCCAAGATAAAGAAATGGAGGAAGTTAGTGCCTCGATGTTTTAATTGGTATTTCAAAATCAGGCCCCAAGACAAAGAAATGGGTTTTAACAGCACAGAGGGAAGCAGGATTTCCGTGACCTTGACTAGGTCCTGACTGCAAATCTGTTACAGGCCCCAACCCAAAAGACAATGTTAGAGACCCCAACCCAACGTCCTGCAGATGCCTCTTTGCATATGAAGTTCTTTTTCTTTTTTTTTTTTTTTATACATACAGCTGGGGTACAGGCCAGAGGCGTGGGGCGGCGAGAGGGTTCACCAGAGACAGAGTGGGGAGCAGAACAGGCAGATCAGAAATACACTGCTGAGGGGAGCAGCGGGCGAGGCAGGAAAGGTCTGCCGCGCCACGTGGGATTCTCCCCGGCCGGGCGTCGAACTCGTGTCGCCGCTGCCGACAGCTCCACAGCGCAGCGCTTAACCGCTGCGCCACCGGGGAGGCCCTGAAGTTCATTTTCAAAAATGGCAGAGGCTGACTTGCTGTGGTTATGAAAAGGACTCAAACACTGTAAAATTTGTTGATGTGCTTCCTCTATTTCTTAATCTTCTGTCTAATCAATGTGGAGATAACTGTCCCTCCCCTGATGCCAAGTCAGAAAGCATTTGACTGGAAAACCATAATCCACAACAGTTTTAGTAGGTGACATCAAGGGGCTCCTTACAAATGGGAAACAAGGGTCATGTTTAGGAAACAAAATTCCACAACCAGAATCTACTAGCTAAAGCTGAGTCGTATCCGGTAGGACCACTTGTCTTAAACAGGGTCTGCAGCCTATGACCTCACTATGTGGTTACACTGCAAGACACTTGCTCGAAACCACTTTTTCATGTCATATACCTGCACATTTTCGTATCTCAATAGCATCCCTGTCCTAATTTCTGATATGTCATCGGTCAAAGAGCTTGGGCAGCACAGAGTTTGGGTCAGAGATCACCTCCACTTTACAGGGCAGGAAACATATGGGAAGAAGTTCCCAAGGTGCCCAGGTTGTCACCATGAGTCAGTGGCAGAGACCCAGCTAGGTCTTCCCTCCCACAGGCTGATGCTTTCTCCCTCGCAACACACTTCCTTCCCAAAGCGCTACTATAATTTAGATTTCTGAAGCAGACAGGTCTTACTGTTCCTCTTTAGCCAAAGCAAGCAAGATTATAGCATTCACTGTGCAATTAGACATGTTATAACTAAATACAAGGATGTTTTAAAAACCGATAAAGGCTATCCTAAGAGAATGAGGCTTAGGATGGTTATTTACAGAGTTCTCTTAGTCAATACATGTAATAAGTATGCAATATATTTGTGTGTCTATATTTATAACATGCCCACAACATCCACAAAACTCATTTTTTTTAAAGTAGCAAAATTCTTTCTAATTAGCAAATAGAGACGCAAACAGCTTATTACTTTCAAAAGAAATAAAAAGCTTCAGATGATACCAGCCTTTTGATAACTTTTGATACCAGCCAAAAAGCAATGGCTTCATTTACCATTCCGTGTCTTCTGTTATTCCAATAGTAACTTGCCTAAAATAGGTTAAACTCACAGGCTCTTACCATTATTGATAAGTTAATAACCTAGAAGTCAGTATGATGAATTTCAGCCTGAAAAGTCCTTAAATATAAGGATATGAGTTATACATATGGCATTTCTATTGTATTAATGTTTTAAAATTCAGAAGCTTAACATTTCATTAATTTTAATGTATGAAATGCATATCTCAAGAAAAGCCTTCACTTTGGCATGAGTTTTGATGAAAATGTCAGGGTCGTGATACCTAGAGAATTAAAAAACAGCATGAAGCTAAAACTGAAAAAATATTTTTAGGGAAAAAATTGCTCCCTGTGGCATACATCTTTTTTCTTTCTCAAAACCAAATGCTATTAGGAAAGAAGATTCCTCTCCATTCTTCTAGCAGCCTCCAAAAATAAGATCACTCTTCCAACAGGGGAGGAACTGGGAAAGATTACGTTCCTCTTTGGTTTCTGACACTAATTTTTCTGCTGCTTTCTGTATCTGTAATTATTAGTTTGGCAAAATATTTACCCTTTGAGGTAAAAAGACTACATCTGGACATAAATTTGGAAAAAAATATCTCAGTTTTCACAAAGAAAAAACCACAAGGCTGTTAATCAGAAACTTAGTGGGCTGTTTCTACAGGGAGTTTTCTAAAATACCACCTATTAGCCACTGAACACAGGGTTGTTGCTAACTCTTATTTGTCACAGCACACTGTTACTATGCCTTACAGCACTTTCTGAAAACAACAATAAAATATTCCAACCATTAAAACCAGATTTTTCCTTTTAAGCCATTTGATCATGAATTTATACAGATCTCTGTTCAGGCAGACATTAACTGCCTGTTCAAATGCGCAGTAGTGGTAGGTGAAGTATAAAATGGAAAAATTAAAAGACATAATTATGCTCAAAACCAAAATCAATGAAGACCAAAATGAGGCAAGTGGGCTCAAGACCCAGAACTGAGGTCCTGGAACAGGGCAGGGAGAGGGAGTTTGGCTCTGATGGGGTAAACTGCTCTGCAAAAGACAGAGTTTGCTCATTGTAGAAGCAAAGACTGATGTGGCTCCTCTGCTTCTGAAATACAATTCACAATTTCTGATGGCTCTTGACCCAGGATTTCTGTGACATAGGCCATCAAAAGGAGGCCTATGAAGATTGGGAGCTGCGCCAAACGCGCCCCCTAGTGGCAAAGAGACTGCACTGCAGTATTTCCAGGGGTACCTCCCTTAATGGATGGTTCTGCCTCCCCGTCCCAGGGAGTCGGGAAAGCTGGGTGCGCACAGCAAGAGAGTAAGAACCAAGCAACCTCCAGAGAGCGTGTGAACCAAATGTTAAGAATGCATGAAGAAACGTAAGGCCAAGAAGGCGAGTGGCAAAGTCATCATGAAGTGAATGTGGTCCAAATAATTAAATAACCAATCTGAAAAGAAATCTTTAAAATAAATGTTAATATTTAGAAAACTGAGGAAAACATCTTCCTCAAAGAAAGGGGAAAAAGATTACAAAGCAATATAGGCATAAATGAACCAAGAATGAATAGATATGAAATATGATTAATTAGAAATAGGAATTGAAAATGGGATAGATAGGGAAGATGATGGAATAAAAAAGTTAGAAATGGTGTGAGATCGAAAAGTTTTCCCGTATCCTCATTGGAAAAACAGAAAAAGAAAACGAAGGAATAGTGGCGCTATTTAGAGCTTAAGACTTTTCCCAAATTGAATCCAAACAAATGTTTTTAAATTTAAATTAGTGTCTTTAAATACCAAGGAAGGTATTTAAGCGGTTAAGCGCTGCGCTGTGGAGCTGTGGGCGTCAGCAATGCGAGTTCCACGCCCGGCCAGGGAGATTCCCACACAGTGGGCAGACCTCTCCTGCCGGCCCCCACTACTCCCCTCAGCAGTGGATTTCCATCGCTCTGCCTGTTTTGCTCCCCACTCTGTCTCTGGTGAACCCTTTCACCATCCCATGCCTCTGGCCTGTACCCCAGCTTGTGTGCATAAATAAAAAATAATAATAATAAAATAAATTCAAACAAGTATGGTAAAGGATAGCTGTCAAATAGCATAGGATCAGAAGATTTACAAAATGAACTAGGCTTATCTAATCTAGACATCTGTAAGTCTGTTTCCATCCAGTAGGCTTTTAGAGAATATATTTACAAAAATTATATAGAACTTTCCAAAAACTAACCACTAACTGGATCACTAAAAAGCTTCAGTAAATTTTTGTCAAATTGTCAATTGGCAAAGAGGCAATATGATACAGACTGTGTTCCCATTGTAAGTCTATCAAATTGAGAAATCAACAATAAAGTCACTTTTAACAATACTACATTCCCCAAAAAACTTACTCCATATGGATTCTCCAAAGAAATCATGACATACTTAGACCCAAATGATATTAAAGTATGCTTCTCAAGATTTGTGTATTCCCATTTAGAAGTAATTTATAACCTTAAAAGCATTTTATAGTAAGAAGATGGAAGAAGATATGGATTAAAAAGTTACTTCAACGACTACATAACTAAATAAGAAAAGAACAGAAATAAAGGCAGGAATCAAAATGAATGAGAGATTAAAAATGACAGACTTAAAAATAATTAGACCTACATCAAATTAAAAGATAGAACAAATAAAAAGAAGGAATTTAGAAACCACTAATACTTTGAAAAATTTTTTCTGACACATCTGAAAAAGTATGCAACACTCGTAACTGTAGAAAATTATGCTTTAAAATCAATTCAAGGGCCTCCCTGGTGGCGCAATGGGTTAAGTGCAGTGCTGTGGAGCTGTGGGCAGCTTCGGTGTGAGTTCAATGCCGGGCCGGGAAGATTCCTATATGGCTCAGCAGACCTCTCCTGCCTCACCCACTGCTCCCCTCAGCAGTGTGTTTTGGTCGATCTGCCGGTTCTGCTCCCCACTCTGTCTCTGGTGAGCCTCTCGCCTCCCCACGCCTCTGGCCTGTACCCCAGCTTGTATGCATAGATAAATCTTTTTAAAAAATCATATATGATTTGACAAAACCCCAGGATTTTGAAAACTGGCATAAATAAATAAATCTTAAAGAAAAAAAGATGATCAAAGGTCATCACAGCTGATTGCAGGGAGTTGAGATTCAGACACTTCAGAGTCCAGAGTGTTGGCCATCACATTCCGGCCGAGAGTCGGACGTGTCATGCCTGACTAATTCTGTGTAGTTTGTTCCCCAGGAAAGAATTAGCACCATTTCATTTAAAAACAGTTAATTATTTTCTAGTTTATCCTGGGAGACCAGCTTTTATATGAATAATTCTGAAACAAGCATTTTTTGGGTAAATAATATTTGCCTGTAGCACTTACAGTCTCTTTAGGGTAAGAATCTCAGTGGTCATTTCGGGATCAAACTTGGGCATTCTTTGCCACCAAGAACTCACTAAGGATCATCCCAGGAACTGGCTCTCAGCTCTGTAGAGTGGTAGTCACCCCAAAATCACAGGAACAAATGGCTGCACCCTCTGGCTCTCTAAGCCAGTCAGGAGCACAAACTCCTCAGTGAACCTTCACACCTGGACAGATCTCACAATTTACTGTCTGCACCTGGACATAGGCTAAGTTGCATGTCAGGATACCAGAGGTAAACTGTGACTTTTGGGGAGGGGGAAACTAAGGGGTATCATTATCCTAATCATGACCTACACTGTCCAGAACCTCTACTCCATAAATCTAACTCAAGATTTCCACACCCCTGGTCCCCAACCACACTCACAACTGTCGCTGCCCTCCAGGTCGGCGTCAGCTGGTCCTCATACAGTCCCCTCGATAAATGTTACTTTTCCTTCCTGAATTCACCAAAAACCTGGCTTTTCCTGTAAACACTCCTCTCCTTTCAAATCTTTCAAGTGGAGACTCTTTTTGCTCGTTTATTCTTTACAGCTCTGGGTGTGAATATGACTCAAGAGTTTCCTCTTTGCTTCTTCCTGCCTTTTCACTACTTTTCAACAAATTATCCTGGAACAATTGGGTTCTATGTATACAAAACTAACCTTAGCCCTTACTTCACACCACACATGAAAATGAACTCTAAGGGCCTCCCTGGTGGCGCAACGGGGTAAGTCGCAGCACTATGAAGTGATCCAGAGCCACTGAAGCACTAGTTCAATACCCGGCCAGGGAGATTCCCACATGGCGCAGCACTCTCCTGAATCGCCTGCTGCTCCCCTCAGCAGTGGATTTCAGTAGATCTGCCTGTTCTGCTCCCCACTCTGTCTCTGGTGAATCCTCTCACCCCCACCCGCCGCACACCTCTGGCCTACATCCCAGTTCTTGTATGCACAAATAAATAAATAAACCTTTAAAAAAAAGAAAATGAACTCTAAATGATTCATTAATCCAAACATAAGAGTTAAAACTAAAAATTGCCAGAAGAAAATCAAACTTTTAAAGCAAACTTGAGGTGGAGGCAAAGATTTATAAAGACACAAAAGTCACTAACCAAAAAAGAGAAAAAAAATGATAAACTGAACTTCATTAACATTTAAAGGGCTTGGGCCTCCCCGGTGGTGCAGTGGTTAAGCGTTGCGCTGTGGAGCTGTCGGCAGCGGCGACGCGAGTTCGACGCCCGGCCGGGGAGAATCCCACATGGCACAGCAGACCTCTCCTGCCTTGCCCGCTGCTCCCCTCAGCAGTGTATTTCTGATCTGCCTGCTCTGCTGCCCGTTCCGTCTCTGGTGAACCCTCTCACCGCCCAACGCCTCTGGCCTGTGCCCCAGCTTGTATGTATAAATAAAAAATAAACCTTTTAAAAAAAAAAAGATTTAAAGGGCTTGTTCTCTGAAAAACTATGTTAAGAAACCAAAATGGCAAGATACAGTCTCAGGGGGGACAGAGATGCAATACATTTATCTGAAAGAGTTTCTAGCCGGAATACACGATGAATTCACACAACTGAGTGAAAAGTGGACAAAAGATTTGAACATTCCACTAAAGAGAATATGAAAATGGCTAAGAGAAGATGCTCAGCCACATTAGCTATTAGATAAATGAAAATTAAAAGCCATATTGGGATGTCACTATACTTCCAATATAATGACTAAAATTAAAAGTATAACACCAAATTTTGGCAAGGATGTGGAACAAATAGAGCATTCATAAATTACTGGTATAAATGTAAAATAGCATGTATGCAAAGCTACAGCAGTCAAAACAATGTGATGTTGGCGTAAATACAAACATACAGACCAATGGACATAGAATAGTATACAGAATCCCAAATAGACCCTTGTGTATATAGCCAACTGATTGTTTTCCTTTTTTAATTGTCATTTATATCTTTTACATTTTGTATTCCCCTTGGGCAGTCCCCCACCAATTCACCCATGACCCATCTCCGTGGTCCCTTGTGTCCTTTTCTACTCCATGTTGTGCCCTTATCCTCCCCTTCCCCGCTGAGTGTCTCTTTCTTACTCGGTTTCCCTATATTCCTGTTATAAATGAATATAGAATGAAACCATTCGATATTTTTCTCTTTCTTTCTGGCTTATTTCGTTGAGCATGATCCCTTCTAGTTCCATCCATGTCGCTGCAAATTGCATGTGTTTATCTTTTCTGAATGCTAAATAGTATTCCATCGTGTATATGTACCACATCTTCTTGATCCAGTCATCTATTTTTGGACATCTGGGTTGTTTCCATACCTTAGCTATTGTAAACAGTGCTACAATGAACATACGGGTGCATGTATCCTTTGGGATTAGTGCTTTTGTGTCCTTTGGGTAGATTCCCAAAAGTGGTATTGCTGGGTCATGTGGAAGGTCCATTTTTAGCATCGACTGATTTTCAATAATGGTGCCAAGACCACTCCATGGGGGAAAGGACACGGACTCTTGAACAATTGTTTGGGAAAACTGTATATCCACAAGCAAATGACTGAAGTTGGGCCCTCATTTCACACTATACACGAAAATTAACTCAAAATGGACCCAAGCCTAAATAGAAGACTTAAACTATAAAGCTCTTAGAAGAGAACAGGGAGAAAGCTTCATGGGCACTGTATTTGGCAATGACTTCTTCATATGACACCAAAAGCACAGACACAATAATAAACACAGTTAAACTGTACTTTCTCAAAATTGAAACGTTCGGTGTGTCAAAGAACACAATCCACAGAGCAATAAACCAATCTATAGGATGGAAGAAAATATCTGCAAATCATGTATCTGATCAGGGATAAAGATTGAGAAAATATAAAGAAGTCCTACAATTCAAGAGCAATAATAAAAAACTGAATTTTAAAATGGCAAAGGATTCAAATAGACGTTTCTCCAAAGATGGTACACAAATGGTCAACATGAACACAAAAAGATGCTCAGCACTATCACTCATGAAGGAAATGCAAACAAAACCACAATGAGACATCACCTCACATCCACTAGGACAGCTATTATCAAAAAACCAGGGACTAGTAAGTGCTGATAAGGATGCGGAGAAGTAGAAATTCAGGTACTGTTGGTGGGCATGTGCAATGATATAGCCCCTACGGAAAACTGTATGGTGGTTCCACAAAAAAAATAAAAAATATTTTTATATATTCTAGTAGTTTCACTTCTGGGTTTAAAGCCAAAAGAATTGAAATCAGCATCATCAGGAGATATTTCTTTACCCATGTTTATAGCAGCATTAACAATCACCAGCAGGTAGAAGCAACATGAATATTCAAATATCTATTCATCAGTGGATAATATTCAGTCTTAAAAACGAAAGAAATTTGGATGAAATTTATGGACTAGATGCTAAGTGAAATAAGCCAGTGACAGAAAGACAATTATTTCTATTACATGAAGTATATAGAATAGTCAAATCCTTAATGACAGAAGAGAGAACAGTGGTTATTGTTGTGGGGAGATCAGGGTGAGGTCAGAGGTGAGGGGGTAAAAGAATTCACTAGAGGCTGGAGAACAGAAAAGGGGGATTTACCGAAAGACACTGCTAAGAGAAGCAGTGGTGAGACCTGAGAAGTCTGCACTCAAAGGAGGATTTGGGGCTCCCTTTTATGATGTGTTTTCACAGGCTTTTCATGACTGGGGGGTCAGTTTGGGCCAATTAATGCTGGGGTGTCTGGTCTTGGGTGTTGGCCTTTGACACAGAATGTGTCCTAGTCCTGCTTACACATTTGGGGTCAAAGCTATGACCTTTATAGCCTGGTTCCCATAGCAACCTTCTCAGTGCCCTTTGTCAAGCCTCCCCAAACCTTCCTGCAGGGCAAGGGGTGGGGGCTTAATTTTAAACTTATTAAATGGTACCCCAATATTTATCAGAAGCTGGGGGAATGGGGGTTGGGATTTGTTTAATAGAGAACTTCAGTTTTGCACAGTGAAGAGAGTTCTGGAGATTGTTTGCACAGCAGTGTGAAACGTCCTTAAAATACCATCCAGCTCCACACTTCGAGTATTATGGTGCATTGTAACGGTCAGCTCATATTTTCTCACTGATTTTCGAGCTCTTTATGAACTAAGGCTGTGAACTATTTCTATCATTCTTTATGTTACGATTTGATAACATCGTTTGAGTCTGCTTTTGTCTTTTAGTTTGTTTGTTATAACCTCAACTGTAGTTTTCCCTTCTACACTTAGAAAATTCATTCCCACTATTCTATCAAAGCTTCTATTTTCTGTTTTCTCCTTCCTCCTCCCACCCCCACCCCCAAGGCGGCATCTCTTCTGACAACTAATGTAAAGTGCTTCCAGCTCTTTGGAGGTGAGCACCTGTCTCCAGAGCACTTGTTAGAGGGCCTCAGGGCTGTAATAAGAGTAATGTTTCTAAAGAGATGATTTGGAAATAGACATACTATCAAAGAACTTGTCGTCCAGTCTCCTTAAAGAGTGAGGATATTCCTAGAAAAGTTCCATAATTGTCCGAAAAACATGCACCTCTGAAACATCACATATATTGAACGTTTAAAACAAGCCTCCATGATGTCGCCCTGATGCCTTCTCTTCTCCCAATCTCTCTCCCTGCCTCCACCACTCCTACCCTCCCTTCTCTCCCTCTCTTTTGCTTTCTCGTTTGTAAAGCTGAGCTGACTGGAGCCTTAGTGTGGTACATACATTCTCTTTCTGACAGAAGTGTTCTCATTACCTACCTGGTCCCGTCGTACACCCGCATGTGTAGTACGAAGCGTCAGGACGCGCCATTCCCCTGGAATCGACTGTAAATCCTCTTTATGAAGCAGAGAAATCCCAGCAGCCTCAGCGGGCGGGCCTCAGTCCGGGGTTCCAGCTCTCAGCTGCAGGTAGTGAAGGGAAATCCATTATCCAACAAGTCTGGAGGTAGTTATCTCTACTCAGGCTCATTTGACTTTTGAAAGATTTACTGGAGTTAGCCAAGAGGTTTTCATCTGAAAATCACTTCTACCTTATAATTCCACTTCCTCAAGACTCTAAAAAGAGCAAAAAAGAGCAAAACCGATGAATTATGTATTCCCATCCCCTAATCGGCTAAAGAATATTTTTGGCTCCACGTGAGACTGTATCTTTGCAGCTGTATTCCTCAGTGCTTTTTCATCTTGGTGTTCGGGGTATTCTTTTGGTCTTTGATATAGAATCCTGTTCTTCAGCTGCTTTATCATGACAGGTGTTCATTTTGCCCAGGACTTACTTCTTAGTCAGTTTAGGTGAGTGTAGGAAGGGAGCTCAGCTCTCTTCAAAGAGAAATGTTAGTGCAGAATAAGAATGAGGAAAGCCAATTTGCCAAAGTCTTTTTAATAAAAGGATCCTTTTGTGTTCATGTGTTTGGTGACCTTGAGAATAACCTGAGTGCAAAATAGAATATTAGAAGTTAACTTGGTGTTCAAATTAATAATCGATTTGCTAAAGGAACACCTTGAAAGCATTATTCTAAATAATCTTTAGAATGCAGATCTTGGGCCTCCCCGGTGGCACAGCGGTTAAGCGCTGCACTTTGGAGCTGTCGGCAGCGGCGACGTGAGTTCGACGCCCGGCCAGGGAGAATCCCACATGGCGCGGCAGACCTCTCCTGCCTCGCCCGCTGCTCCCCTCAGCAGTGTATTTCTGATCTGTCTGTTTTTCTCCCCGCTCTGGCTCTGGTGAACCCTCTCGCCACCCCATGCCTCTGGCCTGTACCCCAGCTTGTATGTATAAATAAAAAAAAAAATAGAATGCGGATCTTATTATGTAGAAGTCTAGGCCTTTTAATGGTCATTCTTCAGGGAATGAAGTTGGTAGAAGAGTGTCCTGCTGCCCCACCCCTCCATCCATGCCCACCTAGAACCTCAGAACGTGGCATTATCTGGAACTGGGATCTTTGTAGATGAAATTTAATTAAGGACCAATTCTGAGGTTGTACTGGGTTAGGATAGGCACTCACTATAACAAGATTTTTTTATTAGATGAAGAAAAGAATACACAGACTAGATGGCCATGAGAAGACGGCAAAGATGGGTGGGATGATGCCCCAAGCCATAGCCTGCCATGTGCCCCCAGGAGCTGGGAGAGGCAGGAGGCATTCTCTCCTAGAATCTGCAGGGGGCGCTGGTCCTTTATCTCAGTCTTCTAGAATTCAGGACTAGGAGACAAAACATTTCTGTTTTTAACCACCCATTTTATAACTTGTTATGATAGTTTTAGGAAATAATAGAAGAATGTTTGATTCTTGACTTCACTTACAAACTTTAAACTCCTTTAAACAATTTAAAGGAGTTGCAGTTGAAGTATCTGATCACCTTCTTGAATACTTGAATTACCTAGCAAATAAACCTAGGGTAAATTGTTATAATGCTAATATATAAAACTTACCAATAATGTATATCCTAATACCTCTTAAACATCAATATTATAAGCACAGTAATATTTTGCTCATTCTTTTTCATTAAAATCATGGATTTGGATCAATCAATTAATTGTAGGTTTTAAGTGGAAATCACAAGGCTGAAGTGTTTCTGTAGCTGAACTGTTTCTTCTTAAGCAAAACAAGTTTGTAACTACCAGACACTACATGTATTTTTCTAAGCACATGCAAAAAATATTGACACTGTGGATCTGCTTCTCTAAAACATTTCTTGACTTAATTATAAAAATCCCAGAAAACAAAGAGTTGAGATGGTAATAACAAGCAGAAACACTAGCTAAGATGCTGTGTGAATTCTCTCCCAAACTCACCTGCTAAATCAAGCTTTTTAACCATCACTAAATCATGGTTTTCAAAATTAGAGAAGGTGGCTGTGATTTCCCTGGTATGTTAGCTAGGGCTCTCTAGAGGAAGAGAATGCCAAGTTTTATGCATGCACACACACACATATACATATACACACACATATACATACATACAGCTATATATCTGCATATGTATATATACATATGACAGCTATATATCTGCATATGTATATATACATATGCATATCTGCATATATACATATATACATATGCAGATATATATGTATATATATGTATACATGCAGATATATATCTGTGTGTACATATATCTGTGTATATATACAAATATAATATATATACATATCTGTGTATATGTATACAAATATAGATATGTTTGTGTATATAGGATATACACACGTATATATTTGTGTATATATATATATATTTGTGTATACATATATTTGTATATATAGGATATAGATAAATCCTTGCTCATTCCCCCTTCTACTCCCTTGTTACTCTGGATAAATACTCCTGACCTCTGCCAAAAAGCAGGCCATTGGTCTTTCAGACACTTGTCTGCTGCTCTCCTCAAATTGTTGACAAATCAAAGTACTTTCTTCTCCTCAAACTCTGTTTCCTCTTATTGGTCAAGGGAACCAAGGCTGGTCGGCATTCTGGTATCACAGCTATAATGGGAAAAACTGTAACAGTAGAGTAGACAGACCTGGTAAATGTCACCTAATGTCAGACCGTGTCACCTGTGATCACGGTAATATCATCAGCAATAAGATTTATTCAACATCCTCTACCCTTGCTGTGCTGTGATGGGACGGGCGTGTCACCGCTGCAGCCCACGTCCTCAAAATGATAATCACTTCCATCTCTTCCCAAGAAAATACCAGACCAACTCAAATGGAGAGAGAGTTCACAAAAGTACCGAGGTCAGGAAAGGCGAAGAAAGACCCAGGGACTGTCACAGATTGGAGGAGACCAAGAAGTGGCAATTAAATGCAATGTGGAATCCTGCACGAGGGAACAGTAAAAGAACATTGGTGGAAAATCTGATGAAATCCAAATAAAGATGTAGTTTACTTAATGGTCTTGTTCCAAAGTTAATTTTCTGGGTTTGATACGCATCTCATGGTTATGTGAAATAACAGCTTTGGGGGAGCCATATGGAAAGTATCTATACCATTTTTTGCAATTCTTCTATAGTCTATAATTCTTCCTAAAATAAATTTGTTAAAAAATTATGGAGATAGTAAATTAAAAATTGAAAGTAATATATTCATGAGGCGGTGTTTGTATCTCAGTAGAAATAAAGCATGCTTAGACTTACATACAGCACCGTGGTTCTCAATGGTGTGTGACAGAGGCACTGAGAGATCTCGTCTAAATGCAAATTAAAGGACTCCACTCAGAGGTCCTGATTCAGAAATGTGCATTTTTAGTAAGATTCCAGGTAATGTTGATACTCCTAGTTGGGACGGCTGGAGGGGGCAACGCTTTAGAACCACTGGAATAGCATTAACTACCTGCATTGAGTGTGCAAATGTTGACGTGACAGATACTCTGGACTGCTGGTTCTTCCAGACCCTTCCCAGGTGGGTGAGGTGTTGATATGAATGAGCCAGGGGGTAGGACTCGGCCCACGCTGTCCCTAACACATGTAGCCCTGAACTGCAGCAATTAGACAGCAGCAGCTGCTAGGGAGGGGGAAATACCCTGACTAGATCTTATATTCTTTAACAAGAAAGCACCACAGGTATTTAGGACTGCAACAAATATGCACTGTGCCCAAGCCCGACTGTGTGTCTTATGAAACGAAGCCATCATTAGATTGTCTGCATTCTGGATTATGCAAATTGATTTTGTTTTGAGGATTTCTATTTTGATGAGGGAGGACACGCTAACTGTGGATTTATCCCTCTGGTAGTGTCAGGGCTCCCATTTTTGAACTTGGAGCAGTAAATTAAGGCCCTTTGACATTTTAAAATAGTAAATAAACATTGCATTTTCCCCTTTCAATTTAAGAAGCCAAACCCATTTTGGAAAGAAAAATAATGGCTTCATTTCTAATACAATCTTGACCTCTTTTTATTTTTTGTGATTTTCTAATCTTTGGTGCTCTGATAATTCACTTAATTATAAACATAGTTCATGCAGTTTTGAAGACTGTTTTCTAGAGTCCTATAATTATTCCTAAAATAATTCAAATTATTTTTGAATAACCAATCTAATGATGGCTTTGCTTAATAAGACATACAGTCGGACTTGGGCACAGTGCATATTTGTTGCAGTCCTAAATACCTGTGATACTTTCTTGTTAAAGAACATAAGGTCTGGTCAGTGCATCTCCCCCGCCCTAGCAGCTGCTGCTGTCCAATTGCTGCAGTTCAGGGCTACGTGTGTAGGGACAGCGTGGGCTGAGTCCTACCCCATGTCATCCATATCAATACTTCATCCTTATCAATACCTCACCCACCTGGGGAGGGTATGGAGGAACAAGCAATCCAGAGTATCTGTCATGTCAACATTTGTACACTTAATGTAGATAATGCTATTACAGCGGTAATTCCAGTCTAATTCAAATCACAAATGGCATTTCTATGAGGATTTTCTAGTGTCATTTCAAAGAGAACATTTGGAGCAGACTACTTTGTCATTTTTAATGTATGCATACATTTCAAGTGATTGTGTCCTAATTTAATTATTTCCCTATTTTGAACACTTGCGTTTCTTCCATCCTTTGAAATAATAAAAACAAAGTGGTGTTAATTGTAACCTAACTTTACGTATCTTCTCTGCCACTGAAACAATTAGCATTTGATTCCTCCAGTAAACTTGGTGAGAGAGCAGCGCTGAGACAAAGCTACCAGTTCGCTTAAAAGCAAAAAAACTGTCTCCACCGTGGCCAGATTAGAACTCTTGATCCAGTTAACATGTTACCAATGCCATTGGGTTGCCAGGAAGAAACACACCCATCCATCATGGTGACAGGGTGAAACTCCAACATCTTTGTTGGCATCTCTGATGATATGAAATTCATTTTCCACAGAGAACATTTTTTGCAATAGTACCTGAAAATGCTGAAATTTCATCCAGATGTCAATGTTATCAGAGAGGTTTAAAAAAGGAAGACCTAGGAAGGCCAAGACTTATGACATTTCATCACAGGGTGATTGTATAAAGAAACAGAGAATTTTAACAACCTGGCTCTTGGAGACATTCCTCTATTTTTAACTGACTGCTCTTTGTTGGAAACTAAAGGCACTGGCATATTAATATATCTTTTGGATCTGCCCTTTGCCATAAAACTGTTCAAGGAATCAGCTTTGAACCCAGGAGCCACTGCTTGAAAGGAATCACTACTGTTACTTTGCTTCAGAGACCTTGGATTGTTTGTAAATTCCATTTTCACTGGCGAGATTGTCTGATTTCCATTTGAAACTCTCTATGACTCAGTTTCCTGATCTATAAAGTGGAATAATAGTTAACAAAGGGCCTCCTTGGTGGCCTAAGGGTTAAGTCTTAGCACTATCACTGCTATGGCCTGAATTCAATCCCTGTCCAGGGAGCTGACCCACATGGCGCAGCAGACCTCTCTTGTATCACCTGCTGCTTCCCTCAGCAGCGTATTTCAGTAGATCTGCCTGTTCTGCTCCCCACACTGTCTCTGGTGAATCCTCTTACCCCCTGCACCTCTGGCCTATACTCCAGTTTCTCTATGTGCAAAAAAAAAAAGCTAATAGGGTTGATTTTGAATAAATATAAGAAAATGCTTAGAACAACCCTGAAACCAGTAAGCACTTTGTTAGTATTAGTTCTTCTATTTTAGGACTGTCAGCAGGAAACGGCAGTTTTTGGACACCAGTAAATCCCCAGGGCCAAGCTGCAGTGCCTGGCTAATAGCAATGCTCAGCCTTTGATGGACAAGGCTTTCCCCTGGCCTGCTTGCCCTGAGTGTTTCTAGTTTTCTGAGAACTCTGTAATTTAGGGATTAGAAGCAATTGGCTGCTTATGTTCAGGACCCAAACACTAAAGAGCTCAACAGGTCCTGAAGGGAGAGGAAAAGTCTTGTCAACACCAGTGCTGACATGATGGAATTATATTTCCTCACTAGTTGTTTTGCCATTGAAAAGTGGCTAGAACATTCTTTTTAGGGTATTAGACACTGAAAAGATTGACTGTAATCCCATCATTAATACAGCCATCCTCTTCAACATTTCCTTTACTCTTAAAAAAGAAGAATGAAAATGAAAACAGAAACATAGATATATGTATAAGGAAACCCTCAGAATCTGGCAATTCTGCAGTCAAGAATGCAATTAGGGCATTCCCGGTGGCGCAGCGGTTGAGCGCTGCGCTGTGGAGCTGTTGGCTGCGAGAGATGCCGGTTCGACGCCCAGACGGGGAGAATCCCACATGGCGCAGCAGACCTCTCCTGCCTTGCCCGCTGCTCCCCTCAGCAGTGTATTTCTGATCTCTGCCTGTTCTGCTCCCCAATCTGTCTCTGGTGAACCCTCTCACTGCCCTGCGCCTCTGGCCTGTACCCCAGCTTGTATACATAAATAAATAAAATTCTTAAAAAA
Source organism: Scalopus aquaticus (assembly GCA_004024925.1). Classification (NCBI taxonomy): domain Eukaryota; kingdom Metazoa; phylum Chordata; class Mammalia; order Eulipotyphla; family Talpidae; genus Scalopus; species Scalopus aquaticus. Next base: position 63,412 of record PVIJ01005025.1, on the reverse strand, counting down.
AAAAAGAATGCAATTAATTTGCTGTCAGAGCTTATGATTCATTTCGCAGAGTTAATTTCCTGTTTCTCTTCAATGGCAGGCGTACTTGCAAGGTGAGGAAGGGGAGGTCAGCGGTGTCGAGCTCCACCCCTGAGCAGTCCGAGGATGCACTTGGTTCCAAAGCACAGCTGCCATCTGCTGGTGTAACATGAAGTGTGTTTTCCCAGAATAACAGTGTTGGGCATTGAGCCCCATAATCAGCCCTGGAACCCTATTAACCTTAGATATCTATGAAGGATACTTTCATATGAATAGCAGCAGAAAATCTGGCCACCATATGTAATGAATTTTGTATGGGTTGTTTTTAGACTCTCTGCTTACGGAGCCAAAAATGCAGCTTTCTTAAAAGCAAAATTAGAGATCACATTTCTCTCCACCCTCTACCTGTGGTTGGCAGAAGCAATGATGCTCCCAGTCTCCACGTAAGCAGGAAGTGGCTCCCCGGGGAAGTCAGGGAGAAACAGGAACCCTGGAAGACAAGGGCCAACTGTAGGGTAACCTGGAACCTTTGACTTTTTTTTTTTTTTTGAGGTTTCCAGGGATTGCTACAGCATGCACAAATTCAGCAGTTATTATCCTTTGTTTCCAAATAGATTATGAGTTTCTTAGTGAACGATGAGGTTCTAGAAGGTTGACTTTGATAAACCCTTCTCCATGACTGTCTAACCACATTGCCATAAGCAAGGAGCTATGTAATTATTGAAGTGAAATCCCTCCAGCTTCTATCCATTACTAATCCTTTAAGGAGAATTTTATCATCTGTGTGTTTCTCTCTCCCTTTTTTTTTTCTTTGCATACAATAACTGGGGTGTAGGCCCGAGGTGAGGGGGGTGGTAAGAGGATTCACCAGAGACAGAGTGGGGAGCAGAACAGGCAGATCTACTGAAGTACACTGCTGAGGGGAGCAGCGGGCGACACAGGAGAGGTCTGCTGCGCCCTGTGGGAAGCTCCCTGGCCAATGGTTGGACTCAGGCCATAGTGGTGATAGTGCTGAGACTTAACCCTTAGGCCACCAGGAAGGCCCAAGACCTCAGCTTTTTGGATATATTTTGTGTATTTAAGTAAGTTAAAAATGGGGTGTCTATTTCTCTGTAAGGAAAGACAACAAGTCATAACCAGGAAAGGGAGATCTTGTGGCCATGTCTCACTGAGCTAGTCTGTGTGAACTTGACCCAGCTCAGGGAGGGGCGACCAGACTTACCGAGCGAGGCCCCAGCCTGTGCCTAAGGGTACCATAGGCCAGTCAATCAGGGGGCTCCCTATGTTCTAGTGGTGGTGAGTCCAGGGCAAGTTAGGGTTAATTAGGCAGCTTCAGGGATGGTCAGGTGGGGACCTCAGAGACAGAGGTAAGGCAGTAAATTCTAGGTGCTAACCAAAGTATACTCGAAAAGACAAGGGCAGTAAATTATAAATGCCAACCAGACATACTCCAGAGACAAGGTCAGAGGTCCAGGGAAGCTAATGGGGACAGATAATTTCAAGGCTAGAATTTAATCGGGACAGTAAATGTTGCAGACCTTAAAGAAAAACTCTAAGATAGGAGATGGGAAAATGGGCACATCTGCCTGGAGGAGTACAGCCACTAGGAGAGAGGGCCAGTCACAAAGCAGGATATGATGAGATTTTAAAACAAAGAAAAAAAGGTCTAAATACCCCTAGACACAGGCCCACAGTGGCTTCCTTGGCCCCCTGCCCCCGCCAAGTACAGTGTACCTGGGAGTCCTTACTTTCTTCCTCTAAATAAACTTTTCTTTACTCACTTACTTTTTTCACTCTCTTAAAAAAAGTTTATTTCTCTCTGCTTACTTATCTAAAATGTCTGCAAATTCCTTTTTACAGCTTCGTGAGACAAGAACCTGTGGTGGTTCAAGGGCTAACAGTGCAAACCGGCTTCGGTGGGAATGGTTTAAACTATGTGTTGAAGCTTCTTTACTCTGGACTTTGTTCTTAAACCCGGGTGACATAAAAACGACCTTGCAGTTTCAAAAATGCATGCACCTAATTCAGCTGGACAAGACCGCAAGAAGGAGCCTTCATCCTTGAGAAGCTCCGCTCATCCTACTGCAGTGGCCTCTAGACTACAACCACTTTGTGAAAACGACCTACGTGGTAAAAGGAAGTTAAGAAATTTGGATTCACTTAGAGGTAGCCATTTCCATTTATGTGATGCTAGAATAGAGGAAAAGTTCATTTTGATTTGCCCCTTTGGGCATCATTCCAGGGCATAACATGCAATTAGCATCTAACCCAATGCTTTCTCCCTCATAAAAGCACTTTCATGCCCTAGCTGGATGGCCAGGGCCCGTTTCCAATGTGCTGTGATAGCATTTTGATAAAAACCAACCAACATCTCAAGTCAAGGCAATAATTTGTGGGTTTACCCAACATAAATAGAGGAAGAAATAGACCCTCCATAGCAGTGGAAAGAAAATTATCGGTATTAAAGAGAACCCACAAGTGACAAGCCACATCTTTGTTTTGTAGGGATGGAATCAACTTGCGGAAAATTTTATATCTTTGTTTCTGAAAAACTGCTATGAGTTCTTTATCAAACAAAAAGGCGTGGACCAGTCTGGAGGAGTGATGAAGCCACCGAGGTCTTAAACTGCTCTTGATGACTAACTACAATGGTGCCCTCCCTGCAATGAAGATGGGCCTAAGATGGCAACAGCTCTGTGCCTGGCTCCAGAAGGAGGAGGTTGCAGGTTGCTGGAACTCAGGGAATGGGCTGTTGTGACTTGCTGGGCAAACGGGACACTAAAGAAGAGACACTTAGTGACAGATTCCCTGGAGCTGGGGAGTCAGCTTTAGGTCAGTGCTGTCTGATTCTTGCTGTTGGACATTTTTCTCTCTTGAACTGATAAAAGATTAGCTGAGGCATATCACAATTTTTAAGAGTTTGTTCAGCTAACTGGGCTATATCTGACCTAGTAGATATAAAGGAACTCTGAGGAGTTGCTCAAAACCAAAGACTTGTGTAGTCAAAAGGGAGCAGAAATAAGGACATTATACTAGGCAATAAAGCAGACTGGCTATTGTGAGGTTACTTACCTTGGGGTGTGACGGGGCCATCAGGAAGATCACCTGACTTGTGCCGAGCAGGTGTTTGCTGATTCACTGGCTGAAGTTTCCATTTCTGCAGAGTTGAAACTGTAATGAAGTTGTCCTGATTTAGTGACTTAACATAAGAGACTTCATTTTGGTCATGTCATCTTGTTTTTAAGACTTTTAATCCTTTATACACCACAGCCTTGTGTTACTGGGTCCCATTTGGTGGCGCAGGAATAAGACTGATCTGAATTATCTAAAGCAGCACCAGGTGATAGAGTCAGAGGACCAGACCTGATGGGAGAGAGATAGGAACAGCGTTTGGGCTGGGGCTCCTCAGAACTATAGGTGAATGTGTTGGAACCCACATATTTATACGGATGGGTTTTGGGTTCTTTGATAAGAACCCACTTAGTGACTGGAAGACTTAAGAGCAACTCTAAAGATTTTCTAATCCTCCTGTAGTTCTGAAAGAGGAATCTTGAAGGAAATTTTGACCACACATGGGCATCTCCTTACCACTCCCACCTGATTATGTTTTCCTAGTTCTGTGTCCTTCTTATTGACAGCACAGGGCTGACATTTCAAACTCTTGCTTACATAGCAGACCGTATTTCATCTGCTATGACTTTGTTCAATTTCATCTAGTCTCAATACAGAGTAGATAGAAGTTTGTTTTTCTGTTGCTAACAGCAAATTCTCTTGTATGAACATATTTTCTTGCATAGATGAAAGATGGCTAGTTCGGCATGATCGTTTAAGTACACTAGAGTTGAGGGGCACAGACAGCAGCTGCAATGTAAGGAAGAAACGGAGACAAATGGTAAGGTGAAAGAAACCAATCTATAAACTAGTGGAAATAAGATGTAGACATGAAAATAAAAAGATACTTCTTTCTCTAGCTTTTTCAGTGCTATCCATTATAAAGTTAGCAGTAGAAGGAGATTTATTTTTAATCCTCTGGGAAATGTTAATGAGGTTTTTCTGTATGTGTTTATGTATTTGTGGGGGAAGGATAATGAGCATAGGGAAACATGACATGAATAATTACTTGTAAGCATGGTGCTATTACTTCTATCTTTTGGTATCTGGCATGGAGGTGGTGGTAGGAAGATCGATGGATAACAATAGTCTCAAAAAATCAATGTTTTCATTATCCAGCATAATAAGTTCATTTCATTATTTTTATGTTTATCTCTCTGGGTTCTTTATTAGTATTTGATTGCTGTAGGACAAATTGCCACAAACTTAGAGTCTTAAAAAAAAAGACAAAGTCTTTTGTATTTCTAGGGGTTAGAAGCCTGATGTGAGCATGAGGGGAATATGTGCCCATAGGAAGAGGCAAAATGTAACCCCAAAATTAAAATAAGGGCCTCCCTGGTGGTGCGGGAGTTGAGTTCAGCACTATCAGTCTCTTAGCAGCCACTGTGGCAAGAGTTCGATCCCTGGCACAGCAGACCTCTCCTGCCTCTCCCGCTGCTCCCCTCAGCAGTGTACTTCAGTCGATCTGCCTGTTCTGCTCCCCACTCTGTCTCTGGTGAATTCTCTCACCCCTTACCCCCTACACCTCTGCCCCACACCCCAGTTTTTGTATGCATAAACAAATAAAAACAAATCTTTTAAAAAATAAAAATAAAACACAGAAGAAAGAAAAACACAAACTAAAAAGTGTGATGTGGATCATCAAGGTGTCAGCAGGACTCTATCCTTCCCGGAGGCTTTTGGGGGAATCTACTTCCTTGCCTTTTTCTATGCTCAGTCTGTGGCTCCTGGTCCTTCCTCCATCTTCTAAGTCAACAATGTTTCACTTAGTCCTCTGATTCCATCTGGGGAAGGTTTTCTGATTTAAGCTTCTGTACGATTGGATTGGTGCCCCAAAATAGATGATTGGATCAAGAAGATGTGGTATATATACACAATGGAATACTATTCAGCATTCAAAAAAAATAAATATGCAATCCACAGCAATATGGATGGAGCTAGAAGGGACAATGCTCAGGAAATAAGCCAGAAAGAAAGAGAAAAAATATCGAATGGTTTCACTTATAACCCAAATATAGGCGAACCAAACAAGAAAGAAACATCCAGCAAGGGACGGGGAGGATAAGGGCTCAAAAAGGGGGAGAAAAGAGTACAAGGGACTATGGTGATGGTTCACGGGTGAATTGGTGGTGGGTAACCTATGGGGAATACACAATAATGTTAAAAATATGAATAAAAAAGAAAGATTGGATTGGGCCTGCTCAATAATCCAGGATACCCCTTCATCTTAAAGTCTTTCATTGAATCATACCTGCCGAGTTCCTTTGCTATGTAAGGTAACATATTAAGGTTCTGGGGATTAGGACATGAATATTGGGATGGTGGGGGAGGATGGTGGAGTTTTTCTTCCTACAGCTTTGGGGTTGTAGCTTTCTTGTTCCAATTCATTCATTTTCTTACCAGAGTCATTAAAGAAATTTTTAATGAGAAAGCCACAGAGAAGGACCTCCTTGTTAGTTCAAGGAGTTAAATCTCAGCCTATGAAGATGTCCGCAGCCACTGCAGCACGAGTTCGATCCCTGGCCAGGGAGCTTCCCACATGGCGCAGCAGACCTCTCCTGTCTCGCCCACTGCTCCTCTCAGCAGTGTACTTCAGTAGATCTGCCTGTTCTGCTCCCTGCTCTGTCTCTGGTGAATCCTTTCACCACCACCACCCACACCTCTGGTCTATACCCCAGCTCTTGTATGCAGAAATAAATAAATCTTTAAAAAAAAAAGCACACAGAGAAGCTTGCAAGCAAACTAGAATTTCATGATTCCTTCCATCCAATGGGAAAGAAGTTAAGGAGGCGTTAAAGAGGGGATTCTAATCCCCCTCCCACCACCAGTGTCCAAATCATCTCATTTCATAGCCTCAGGGTGATACTGATAGCAAATCATTTGACTCCTCATTTGAATCTTCTTTTTTAGTTAGCCATTTAAAAATGGTTCTTATTTACTTCAGCATGTAATATAGACAATGGCCTACCCTGGTTTCTTAAGGAAAAAAAAAAACATAAGCTATCCCAAAAAGATATCGTTTGGTCTATCAAACCAACAAAGAACATGGAAAATGCACTTCTGCTAAGATGTTCCCAGATTTAGAAAACCATGACAACCAGCATCCTCAGGAGAGAAAAAGTTGACTTAAAGGCAGGAAATTAGAGACTCTCCTTAGAGAATTCAAGGGTCATTCAATATTGTAGAGCAACACGACTCAATAGAACAACAATGTGAAAAACATAAACTTTTAAAATATATTTAAAGACATTAAAACATTTTTTAAAAGGAATATGTGAGCCTAGATATATTTTAAGTCTTTAGTAGCCAAAGTAAAAAAAAAAGTGAAATCAATTTTTTTAAGACTTATTTATTTATGCATACAAGAACTGGAGTGTAGGTCAGAGGTGTGGAGTGGTAAGAGGATTCACCAGAGACAGAGTGGGGAGCAGGACAGGCAGATCAACTGAAATACACTGCTGAGGGGAGCAGTGGGCGAGACAGGAGAGGTCTGCCGCGCCATGTGTGAAACTCCATAGCCGGGGCTCAAACTCGTGCTGCAGTGGCTGCGGATAGCTTCATAGTGCTGAAACTTAACCTATTGAGCCACTGGGAAGGCCCTGAAATCAATTTTTTAATATTATATCCACTATAACACTTCAGCCCAGAATAATAATAATATAAATTCCTGATGAGATATTGCAGGCTGTGTACTGATGCATACTGATGGCAGACTCGAATTCTCACATTTCAAGTGCTCTCTGGCCACATGCAGCCATAGAGGTTACTGCACCGAACAGAGCAAGTCGAAGTTCCTTTGACCAAAGAAGCATATTTTTAACCTTCTCATTCAGTCCTTCATAGTACTCTCTACTCTTACTCATCTACAGTCAGAGCTCCCTCTCCTTAGATTACATGGCGGTGACCCTCTCTAGCTCAACACCAATGCCTCTTGCCCTTCTCACTTGCCAACACCACTAGGAGAGAAATAATGGGCATTTGCTTCCCATCTCCCTTGCCATTGTAGGAGGCCATTTGATACTGGTCAATGAGAGATCAGGAGAATTAGGATTAAGGGTCATCTAGGTACCATGAATATGGAGGTTCTCTAAGATCTGGGCTCTGACACCATTAAATTACCAAACCAGGGCCTCCCTGGTGGCGCAGCGGTTGAGCACTGCGCTGTGGAGCTGTTGGCAGCGGTGACGCGAGTTCGACGCCTGGCTGGGGAGATTCCCACATGGCGCGGCAGACCTCTCCTGCCTCGCCCGCTGCTCCCCTCAGCAGTGCATTTAAAAAAAAAATAAGTAAATTACCAAACCAGCCCTTGGGGCATACACCCCACTTCTTTCTACTGAAAAAAATTGATCCTTATTTATTGAAGCCACTGCTCGTGATTTCTCTTTGACTTGCATCTTGCTTCATCCCTCAGAGATACAAACTGCTGTGGATTCTGCTTTGGAGGAACTGCACTCTCTTTGGCAGCCTGGTTTCCTGCTAGTTCCAAAAATGGGGGGCACTAGAAGGAAACTGAAAAATAGGAGGAAGCAGAAAAGATTCCCTTTTTCCTATTTCATGCCCAACAGGAATGTCCTGACATAGCTAACATGGTTTCTATTTTCTTACTGGACCCTGATATGTAACCCCTGCAGTTCAGTCTCTTCGCCACACGGCAGGGAAAATGAACATTTTAAAAAGTAAGTTAGCGCATATCTACAATGACTTTTGTGTCAGTAGAAACAGTCTATCATCTCCTGCATCGTGTGACTTTGCTACGTCTCTACCCTGCCATGCCACCGCTCTGCCTTCGCTTTCTCTGTCCCAACTACCCAGGACCCCTTAGTCGTCCAAGTAAAACCAGCTTCTCTCCCTTCAGGAGTTGCACTGGCTCCTTCCTCTGCCTGGAGTAGCTCCCAGATCCTCACCTGTTCCATCGCTCACCCACTTTAGCTCTCTATTCATCCTACAGCCAGGACCTCCTCAGTACTTCTATAAAACACAACTCTCCATCATTCTTTATCTACTTACCGTGCTCCAGGTTTTCCTTCAGCGCTTCTCCCTAGCTGATATTTTATATGCTTAGTTACTTGCTTATTTCTTCTTCTTCCCCAACTAGACTAAAACTCCATAGAGTAGGGGCTTTCATGCGCTCATCCATTGTCTTATCCCTTTGCCTGGAAAAGTCCCTGAGACAGGAGTCCCAGCATGAAGATCAAGTGGGAAGTGGAGGGAGATTATGTCAGTTTTGAGAAGGATGAAGTTCAGGTTTACAGTTGGATGTTCTAGTAGATGTGACCTTGTGATGGTTGGACATGAGAGTCTGACACTAATTAGGGAGAATTAATTGGATGAATTAATTTGGTTAAAGTCACAGGATTAGAGGAGACCCTCCAGGAAGAGTTTATAGAAAGAGAAGAGTCGGGATGAAAAGCACAAGACACATATCAAAGAGAAATACAAGTGTGTCCAAATGGAGGAAAGATGCTTCCAGAGGACACAGTGTGCCCGGGAAGGTGATGAGATGCCTCAGAGAGGTCAAGGGAGACCTCACACGACACGCCTGCTCTTTTGTTTTGGTGACTAAGGAGGTTTTGTCAGTGCTGGCAAGAGCTTTTGCAAAACGATGGAATGAGTCCTTTTTGCAAAGCCAGATTGTCACGGATTGAGGCATAAATGAAACACGGGCAAGTTGGGGTTTCCCTTTGAAGAATTTCTTTGAAGGGAGGAAAGAGATTTTCTAACTAAAGGAAAAGTTGTGATTTTGCTTTTTATAAAGGCTTAAAAAAAAACCCTGCTTTTTAAAAACAATGAGATATTTGAATATGCCACAATGCATTTGGGAATAAGTGACAGGCTGAGGGCAGAGGTCAGTGCTGGCTTGGAGGGTCTCTGTTCTCGACATGCTCATGGTTTCCAGATTCAATGCTGATGAATCTGGGGTCACAATGGTGTCTTTGCTAAGTCTCTGACACCAGCTATGATGGCAAAAGCCTTTTGAGGAAGTGTTCTTTGCAGCCATGTTAAAAGTGCCTTCAGACCCTCCTGCTGTTCTCCAAGGCAGGGCTGACCTCTAATCAGCCTTGTTGCCGAGTGGTGCCCACTCCAATCTTCAATTTTGCAAGTCTGGTGGCCAAAGAACTTGCAAAGATTCATATATTACCCTTTTGTGTCCCCCTGCCAGTTCCGGGACATATATTCAAGTTAGATCCTTGAACAGATTGGTATAAGCCAGAGTTCTTAAGGTAAGTGTGTAAACTGAGTCCTAATAGTTACCAGAATGGGAGTTAATGAAAAGGTTTCAAGGAATGAGCTTTGTTTTCTTTTTAAATCTCGGATATTCTTATCCAGTTTGACCCCTGAACTTAGCCCTTTTTGTGACGATTAATGATATGCATTGATGCCTAGTTCACCATGAGTGTGTGATAATTCCACAAACCCATGCAGTGAGGAATGTCTCTGTACAATACCTTGGGTACTGGCAATGAGGCAGAAGGACTTGTGAGTGAGTGGAAAATTAGTCCTACAGTTTTTTGGGCTTGATCACCCACACCCTGCATGTGTTGACATGAACAGAGATCACTGTCCATGATCTTAATGGCCTCTCAGCAGTTACATAAGAGAGCTCCATTTTTGCTGAGATTGATAACAACAATAATTTCTTCTGAGGACTTTGCTGGGAATCAAAACCCACTCAAGCCAAACAAAAGAAGAATGATCTAATTTTGAAGCAATCCCTAACCGAAGTTGTACTACTGATAGTTTCCTAGGGCAGCCGTAACAAATGGCTGGGTGGTCTGAAATAACAGAAATGTGTTCTCTTACAGGCATGGAGGCCAGAAGCCTGAAAACACAGCGTTAGGGGGGGTGGGTTCTTTCTGCAGGCCCTGAGGTGAGTTTGTTTCATGCCTCTCTCCTAGTTTCTGGTGGTTGTCTGAAACTCTTGATGGCCCTTAGTCTGCAAATGGATCATTCCAGTCCCTGCCTCCACATCTCATGGGTTTCTCCCTTTTTGTTATGGTGTCCCTGCATTTTCAAGTGGCGTTCTTACAAGGACACAAGTCATTGGAATTGGGGCCCACTCTAATCCAGTGTCACCTTGTTCTAACCTGACTACCTCTGCAAAGACCCTATTTCCTCCAAGGGGGTTTGTACCAAGGACTAGGACTTCAATGTCTTTTTAGGAAACATAATTCAGCCAACAACAGAAGGTTATTGAGAAGTTTCAGTACTTCTGAGCTAGGCAGAAGGGTCCACACTTAGCCTGTAAGAAGTGATTTTGTTATACTGATTAGAAATTATGACCTTTCGGGGCCTCCCTGGTGGCGCAGGGGATAAAATTCAGTGCTATCAAGATATCACCAGCCACTGTGGCCTAAGTTCAGTCTAGGCCAGGGAACCCACATGGTGCAGCATACCTCTCCTGTCTCACCCGCTGCTCCCCTCAGCAGTGTATTTCAGTTGATCTGCCTGTTCTGCTCCATACTCTATCTCTGCTGAGTCCTCTCAACCCTCAGACCCCTGGCCTACACCCCAGTTCTTGAATGCATAAATATAAATTAAAATAAATCTTAAAAATTTTTTAAAAAAGAAATTATGACCTTTGGGAATTCAAGCTTCAAAGTTGGAATCGCTCTAGGAAAATTAAAAACCCAACAGATTTCTTTCATCCTGAAATTGTTGCTAGCGGAAAACAGATCAGTCCATTCTGTCTTGAACCAATAGCACTTTTCCTCCTTTCAAATTGGACAAGCTTGGATTGGAAGCAGAAAGTTCAGTTGAAACCACTCATAAAACTGCACAAACCAATTAAAATGAAGCAAAATTATAACTATTTTCAATACACTGTATCATGTGAGAGTAGTACCTCCTCAATCAGCACATCCAACTCTCATGTGCACCTTTTATGGGCATTGAGACATTTTTCTGAGGACCCTGTGGTGCCTGGAACTCTTCAGAATTTGTATAGCTTATTTTAGAAGGTTTGCCAGACATTGCTCTTTTGTATTTGTGTAACTTACATGATGAATAGTATCTTGAGTATTAAGGTCTTACAAAATAAACCAAATATTTCTTCTTTCTTTACAATGAGAATGATTTGGCTCTCAGAATGACGTGTTACTTTAGGTTTCCATTGGATTCATTCCATTTTATAATTTAGAACAGTTCTGGTATTATAGTGATTCTGTGATATTATTTTCCTTGAGCTCAAAGATGTCATAGTGGACAGAGTTTTTTTCGGAGCTGAATTTCTGACTCTAGGGAATTGGATGTTTTGAAATTGGCAAGGACTAATAATTTTCATTGTAACAGCTGCCACAAATAATACAGCCTGCTAAATACCAACACATTGGCAGAATGGGTGAACAGTCCCTTGAAACGAGAATTTTCAATATCAGTCTTTCCCCTTTATATCAGTGTTCAGAAATTCCAATTAAAATATTTTAACAAGAAGACAAAATTAGTAAGTAATATAATTGGTGCTTCCCACATTCCCATTTCTTGTTGTTCTACATTCGGACGGAAGCTAGAACCCAGTCCCGATTTCCTGATGACTCGGTGTGTGCAGAGCAATACTTTGGAGACTGAGGAGTTGGCAGAGGCTCAAGATCCTTGGTAACCTCATCCTCCCATTGACTCAATTCCGAGGAGTAAATCAATTGTAAAAACAGCTGAAAGTGGAGGGGGCGGGGGGCTAAGGGAAGGGTATTAGGTTCCTTTTGCTACTGTAAAGAAGTTCCACAAACACGGTGGATTAAAACAAGGCAAATGTGTTTTCTTATAGTTCTAGAGGTGAACGGACTGATGTGGGTCTCAGTGAGCCCCAGTTGAACCTTCACTGATTGTGGTTCTCCATCAGCAGTGTTGGTATGGCTGGATTCCTTTAGAGGACTCTCGAGGAGATTGTTTTCTTGCTTTTTCTAGCTTCTATAAGTTGCCTTTATGTTTTTTCTCATGGCTCCCTTCCATCTTCAGCATCTGCAAAGGCTGGTCAAGTCTTACATCAATCACTCTGACACTGACATCTTCTGCCTCCATCTTCTACTTTCCATGTCTTGTGATTAGATCCACAAGATAACCCAGGATAACTTCTTTTGAGGGCAACTGATTAGCAAACTTAATTCCACCTCCAACCTTAATCTAACCCTTGCCACTTAATCTAGCATATCACCAGGTTTGGGGGAATTAGGACATTAATATCATTAGGGGCCATTCCTCAGCCTACCCTAGAGAGTAAATGTATCTTAACAGCAGTTATATGTCCTCTTCCTATGCAAAAGGTAAGAAACTCTGTCCAGAATTGTCCTGCTTAGTAAATACACTTTACTAAGTCATTCTGGCTTGGGGGGTGGGGGCGGGGGGAGTGGTGGTGATATGAGAGACAATGCAAGTCTCCACCATTTCCTTTAAATTTAACATGGAATTGTAGTAGTCTTTTCCTTTTGCTGGTTAAATTTTAATTTCAAATGGCAAACCTAAAGATTTAAGATGGAAATCAAGCAGAAATCTGATTAACTCTTAGAAATAGTCTTGAGTCATTCAAACACCAGTGGCTAGAGAAAGAAAATCTCTTCCAAAAGCATTGTGAGAGAATACGTTGTAAAAATGGCATCCTCTGTATAGGCAATACTCTTTTTATAAAGCTTGTCAATCACTTTCTTCTTTATAGTTTATTTTTCTGTCTACCCTTCCCTCGAATGCCTGCCCAGCACACACCTGCCTATCACTCTCCCAGCTCCCCCAGCTGCTGCTACACTTTACCTCACAGAACCAGTTCTCAGTCCTGCTGTGTGGGCAGGAGACTCAGTCTCACCTCTCTGGCTGAGGTAAATCTACTCAAAGAAGCCCGTTAGATTTTCTCATCTAAGACTCTGGAACTGAGATTCAGAAACAGTCTATCCATCACAAAGTGAGCCCTAATGTCAGCTGTGGACTTCAGTTAATAATAAGCTATCAATATTCCTTCACTAACTGTAACAAATGTACCACATCAATGCGAAAGAAACACTGTCTCACCAACTTCTTTTAGGCCACAGGTAAGGGGTTACTTAAATTTGGGACTATGTAACATGCATAAAAGGTACTTGAGGCATGAAGAGGTGTCGGCTGTGACCACATGTATCTGTGGGCAGGAGTGGATTCTGATTTCTGAAGCACATACGATGTAGGGATCTGTTTTAGGGGGAAAAAATCCCCCCAAATCAAGTGTGAAATAGAATACTTATTTGGAAGAGGCACTGTAAGTGTGAGACCTTGAAGCTTAAGCTTTATGAATTAATCCTTAGTCTATCCTGGCCGGTGCATGCTTCTGAGGGTAGAGAGGTCTTCAGAGGGAAGACAGAATGACGTAAACAGGGAGGCAGAGGTGAGGAGAGATGTCATTTGAGTGCCCCGCTTTCTGGTTCTACATTTTACTCTCTACGAAGCCCAGTTTGCTACCCATGAAGGTTACCAACAACTTGCCCTTTTCAACTGATCTTGTGGGAACCAAGACAACTGGCAGACACCGTGTCCCTGGTGAGGAGCTCAAGGGCAGTGGGAAGTGGTTCCATTTTGTAAGTGGCACCATCAAGGCAGAAAGCCAAGTAGGGCTGTGGTGCCAGCAACCACAGGCCAGTTTCTCTATTGATTCAGGCAGGCGGGTATAGGAGAGTCCGGGAGCCCTCAGTGGCTTTTTCAGGCTTTAATGCTCTTTCAGCGCCAATTGTTGTGGGGCAAGGCCGCAGGCTGGTCACAGAGGGAGGCCTCCCAGTCCCGGTGAATCTGTACTCTCTTTGGGCTCTCTCTGGTGTCATCTTGTGGTCCTGCCTCTCTGGTGTCACTCGTCCTCTCATAGCCCTTCCACCATAGCCGTTTTCTGCCACCCTTGTACCCTCAGCCTCTAGGCGCAGGTGCGCCCACTCACGCAGGCCCACACCACACTCCAGGTGTCCACCGTCAGGTCTGTGTGCCCCAAGCCCATGCTCCCAAGTGCCTCTTGCATTAAAGGCCACAGGAGATAGCCACAGAGGCCGGTGGTGTAAAAGCCTGAGCAATCTTCATTTCCCCTACAAGTGCCTTGCCTGAGGCACATGGCGAAGGGGACATGTTCAGCAGAGTTTGTTTCCGAAACTCTCAACCCAAGAGGCCCCTTTCCTCTCTTCTGGGTAGGCTGAGCACCTCCGGAGAGAGTCAGAGCCTTGAGATCTCATTACTTATTCTCTGCCCACACAACTAGTACAGAGATTCCTTGAAATTTAATCCTGTCACCACTGGAGACTGAGGAATAATGAAGTGAGTGTGAACAGGGCTAGTGTCACCAGGAGATGACATTTTGACAGAATGTCCAGAGGCTGCTGTTTATGGCAGTTGCTTTTCGAGACCCTTGCTTGCCTTCTGGAGTGATTTGCAATGAGGGTTCTTTTGAAATTCTCCCTTCAGGAAGTTTCCTTCACACATTGATGTGATAAGGGAAACAAACAGCCTTAAATTAAACAGAATTCAATTGTGGGCTCCTTTATTTCCAGAGTTAGGCTACAATTGGACAATGTGGCGAAAGACACGTTAACACACTTTGGAGACTTGTTACAAGGAATGTACGCAGAGAACATGGGCCAATTACTCTGGCAGTACCCGGGGTGTTATATTGTTTTGATGTGATCTACCGCTAGAATGGCCACTGTGTATTTGTTGTTTGAATGCAGGGAGGAGGGTTAAAAGTCCCTTTTTACTAGTGTATCTTGGCAGCTGCTAACCACCGACGAGACAGACTCTCTTAGAATAGAGAAAAAAGCAAGTAAAATGATCATTTTCCGTGTTTTCAACACACTGTACCTAATAGTAAATAGGAAAAAATAAAAAAGCATTCATTTTTTTTAAGCAACTGCCATGCTTTCAGATCAGTGTTGAGAATTTGCTAGGCACTAACACAAAGGTCCTGGAAACAGCCTTGCAAATGAGGACTGATGCTTTTCCCCGTGAGATAAGGGGACACAAAAGCAATGTATGTCCAGCTAAGACGCAGCAGATGAGGAACTTGAAGTCAGGGTCTCTGATTCAACTCTCTGTTCAACTCTCCATCACGGTCCCCATCAAATGCCTTACCAATTGGGTCTTTGAGCACCTAGACCGTGTTTGGCTCTATTTCAGAGCCTAACTGCTCAACAAATGCTTCTTTCAAAAAGTGAATGAGTGAATTTTAACGTCAGCATTGGCTGGGTGGCTCAGACTGGTATAAAAAGGAACCTGGGCATTCACTGTCTTTTCTCATGCTGGAGGGGCTCTCTTGAAAGTTCATACAGGGCATGCCAGCCTCAGACAAAAGTAGCTTTGTGGGTCAGACCCTTCTCAGTAATGGCTCAGCTGCAGGAACCAATCTTTGGTCAATCCAGGGGACAGACTAGTCCGACATCACTGTTGTTGTAAGGGACAAGTTGCTGACTTGTTAAGAGTGAGTAGTTTGCGTTTCAGCTTCCCTGCTTTGGGCTAGGGGCATTTGGATTTGCGGTGAATGACTCAGCACTTGGTTAACTGACTATTCTACATGACATCAATTTTTAAAATAGGTTTTTTGTGTTTTTTTGTCGTGGCTTTCTCGCCTTTTCTTTCCCTTTTAGCACCTCCTACACCTTGGTAACTCTCTCTCAGTGCTTGTTCTTCAATTTCTCCTCCACATTCTCTTTCTGCCACTAGATAAATCTCTGGGGAAAAGCTGCCTCTCAAGGTCTCTCTCTGAAACCTTCTCTGGCACTGAGAATGGAGTGGAGTTTCCAGGTTGTTGCTATGGAGAAAATGTGTTTTTTTGTTGCTCAAGCACATTTTGGCATGTCCTAGTGTCAGCTGAAAGTGACAATAAAGTTGACCCTCCTATTTAGGTGTGCTGTCTCTCAATTACACCAGGGGGTAAATGTGCTCTTGGGTTTTAGTCTCTTCATTCCTCATGTTCCCTTT
Organism: Scalopus aquaticus; assembly: GCA_004024925.1. Lineage (NCBI taxonomy): Eukaryota > Metazoa > Chordata > Mammalia > Eulipotyphla > Talpidae > Scalopus > Scalopus aquaticus. The sequence continues at coordinate 47,377 of PVIJ01005025.1, read as the reverse complement.
GGCTATACTGAGTACAGGCTGTAAAATTCCTTCCTCCCACCCCTCCCTTCCTTCCTTCCTTATAGAAGAAATGTGATATAGGCCAGAGGTGGGTGTGTGTGTGTGTGTGTGTGTCAGGGGATTCACCAGAGGCAGAGTGGGGAGCAGAACACTCAGATCTACTGAAATGCACTGCTGAGGGGAGCAGGAGGAGAGACAGAAGAGGTCTACAGCTCCACATGTGGGTCAGGTCTTGGTGATGACAGTGCTGAGATTTAACCACAAGGCCACCAGGGAGGCCCCAGGCTATGCAATTTCTAACCTGAGATGATGAGAGAGAAAACACAGCCTTCCCTCTCACATCCACACTGCTGCCTTTTCTGTAGAAAGAGAACTCAATTTTTCAGATGTATTTACACGCAAGTAACACAGAAATAACCAATGTGTGAGAACCCCTAGTCCTGTGTACCTCCCTGTGTACACAGAGCCTGTACTCTGCTCTGACTTGCCTTTATTTAACAGCATGGGGTGCTTGAGCGGGGACAGATTCTGCCACATTTAAAGACTTTTAGTTATTTCTGAATGTCCTTCATATAAAACCAAGTGCCTTCTCTTAGTCTACATTATATGTTCTCTGTCCATGTTTCCAAATTTTTCCCATTGTGCTTTTTCCTTAATTATTGTGCTCCAAGAAATGGGTAATTTTTTAGTTCTTCAAATAACTAACTTAGAAAGTACGGATCCTCTATTCGATTTTATTTTATCATGTACTAATCTCATTAGTTCTCAAAATGAGTCTTCTCTGTTTCTCAGATTAGGAAACCAAGGTATAGAAATATTAAATAACTTTTACAAAGTCACATTCCTAATAATGACAAAACTGGGGCTTAAAATCTGGATAATCTACGTCAGAACCATACTTTTATCCATCACAGCCCTTTTTTAAGGGAACAGGATACTCTTGCAGAATTTGTTGGTGAATATTTTCACACCTTTATTCAGGAAATGACTTTGTGTATTGCAGAAGTAGTTGAGCAGATAGCAAAATCAAACAAACTACTTTTTACATGTCTACATGTCTATAGCATATCTATTCTTTTGTAGCTTAATCATTTCCAATTCTCCTTAGTGTAATTTTCCAATGTGTTTATTATTTTTGAATAGAGTTTTGAGTTGCTTTTAAATATTCACTCTTCTTATTTTCTCAAATAACCCGTGGCCCACAGGGCTTGACCGTTTTATTTGTTTGTTTGTTTCCTCTCTCTCCCAGTTCTTATCTATAGTTAAAAAAAATAATAATAATTGGACAGCCTGGGAGGGAGCTGAACTCTTTTGTCTGTGTCACTTCAAAGTTGCACACAAGTCCCTCTCGAGGCAGTGCTGTAATTACATTTGATTGATAATTTCTGAAAGACAAAATAAATTTTCTAGCTCTCTTGATAAGCTTAAAGAAAAAACTCCAAAATTTGATATGTGTGAGGTCTGCCTGGACTTTCCCTGGAGCTGACCCAGTGACCAGTGACCTATTGTGGTGCAAACAAGTTCACCTCTATTGACAAGCCAATCATTCTCCCCAGTCCTGTGTCTTCAATCTATTTCCTTCTGCTAGAGAGCAATAACATCTAGTCCCCAAGCCAACAGAAGAAGTTAGAGGTTGCCTAGCAACATCATTCCCAGCACAAGTTTGTGACTTTCCAAGCAAAGGAGAGGGGGGACCTTCTTTCTCTCTCAGGAACCTGTAAGCCTCTTGTATTCTCATATTATGTTGATCTCTGGCTGATTGAAAGCACATAAGATGATGTATGTGACTGACTTTCAGACAGTCAAGTGTGAGTATAAAATGGGATTATTACCTCTCATTAAATCCCATTCTAATCCCCAAACTGTACAGTGTGATATTTTTGCAGCCAGAATATGAATCACTGGTCTCCAATTTCTGGTATATTTTTCTGCTGTAGATGGAACTGCAAATGTCAGCCCTAACAAGCAAGTGAAACACCCCTAAATACTTTTGTTCTTTGTCCTGGAGATAAGTGGTATCTGTTACGTGGTCTCTCACTCCCTAAAACGCTACCGAGTTGACTTGTTGGAATCTGCATTTGTTTTTACCTCATTGTTTCCCAGTGAATTTGCAGTAACTAGTTTTTTTGAGTTATTATTATACACACTATTTGTTAAGCCATCTTAATTCTTCCTCCTGAGTCACCTTAACTCTTTCTCCTTGAAAAGTTCCTTCAAAACTTTTCTATCATGACCTTACTAAGCCAGAGCCAAGAGTTCCATCAAATCACTTGAAAACTGTGGAAGCATTTAATTGCTGAGAGACAAATCTCACAGGTGCCTCATATGTCTACGTGTCTGATGTGAGAGCTGCCTTTGTTCTGGTTCTCATCTCAAGAATGTTCATCTTGGGAGTCAGAGATAGTGTCTCCCCTCTGGGCAAAGGGAAGTTTTGCATACCTCACAAAGAGAAAGCTAATATCTCCCTCCAGAGCAAAAGAGCAATTTTGCTTAATGCTCATTGTAAAATATATGGGTTCTCTAGGCTTGGGAGTGCTTCTCCTTTAACAGACTCCGTTGTCCAGCTCCTTCATGCTGTCCTGTGAGGACTGACTCTCAGAGCCTGGCATGAATCTGCTCACACTCTGCTCACTACTATTGCTTTGAGTAATGAGACTTTTGTCTCCAGTCAGGAGTGTTGTATCTTCGGGCTGCATCTTTGAAATTGTGGCATGACGTCTTATCGGCTTGAAAGTAGAATAAAATATCATTTTTACCTCACGGTTTTGGAATAGGGTGGTCCCCAGGGAAAGGGGGTTTCCAGGTTCCCTGCCCCACCCAAGGGAGGGTGGAGCTGAGCAGGGAGGAGAAGCTGGAGAGGACACTGGGAAAGAAGAGAGCAGGATGGGGAGCCAGAGGAGACCTGGGGAAGGCACATGGAGCAGAGAGACATGTGAAGAAGCGGCGTTTGTGTCTCAGCCTTGGACTCGTACCAAGCACTTGGGGACATGGAAGGAGACACTTGAAACAGAGGTGGGTGAGAGGCCTACTGGGAAGATGACAATGGCAGCCTTTATCTTGGTTTTTATTTTGCTCTTTCCTTCCAGATTTGTCTGGCCATTTCTGCCCCTTTCTGGTGGGTCCCCACCAGGAGGTGCCTTAGACTTGTGGCAGGCTTTCAGGCCTTAGCTGCCCCACTTGGGCCAATCCTGTTGGCTGGGCATTTACCCACGAGGTGTTGGGTAAATCTGAGTGTTTCATCTAAAAACTATTTTATCTTTCTTTCCCTTCTCTCCTCTTTGTTTCACACTAACTGTATTAAAATTCCTTTCTATTAGAGGTCTCATGCACCAGAGTATGTTTTGTCTTGATGCGGCGGATGGCAAAGCCTATTTAGAGTGGGCAGGTTTGGGGTTCTGGGATGCCCCTCCCCCTGCCCGGTAACAATTCTAGTCAGATCCTTTGTGACTTCATGCTCATGAGTTCAGTAGATGTTTGGTGAAATACATTTAAAATTGGACTCAAGACATATTTCTTCTAAGACACCTGAGAAACACGAGCCTCTACCAGAGAGGAGCAAATCTGGGATTATTTCAGTGCAGTTATGGTGACAGCATTTTATTAAGAAAAATGCTTTGAGATCTTCATTTCCAATAAAATTGAGTTAAAATTCCTTAGTTGGCAATCAACAATCATGGTAATATGACTTGTCTTACCTTATTCTTCTTCCATCGCTAGATGGAAAGGGAAGCACCCTTTGTCCTTCATGAGAATTTTAACCAGAAAACCAAATCCAGGCACCAAAACCATGAAGAGCAAAATATCAAACGTGTAGAGACCAGAACCACACAAGTGCCCGAGACCTGAGGACAAATGCGCTCGCTGGCTTTCATAGAAACCAGTTAATAAATTCCCCAAATCTACTTTTTATTGCTTAACTGAAGGAATCACCATGTTTGACCATTTCTCCTGTCCAAGGAATAATTGTAAATCCTTTTGAATTATTAAGTTGATGGAAACATAATAAATTAGGTCTTGATATAAATATTTTAACTTAAAATAACATTGTGAATTTTGATGCCCTTTTCAATTATTTAATATTTCCAACTACTTTCATTTTCTGGGAAAAATTCACCTTTTAAAAAATATCTAAAATCAGGTATCTAGGTGTGCACCATTTTTCCTTTTGCCACAGGCTTGCTTATGAAACTCAGCTCAGTCCTGTGTTTTTGCCTACCAAGTTTAGAAGTTTATATTGGTTAACTGTTCCTTGTACTAACCTTGCTCAAATCATTGATGCAGTATCTCTCTTGAACAGCCTCTGAATGTTCTGACAGGGATCCGACAATGAGCCAGAACTGTATTTGCAATGAAAATAAAGCTTTACTTGGGATCTTCAAGAGAACTGCAATTTGGGAGCCACCACGTGCTCAAATCATAGACATGCCCCACGTGTGGAAAGAAACCCAGAGATCAGAGAGGCAGCGCTGACTCCTATAGTGAAGTTCTAATAAGCTAGTGAAATTCTCTAAAAGGGGAATAGGAGGGCCGCCCTGGTGGCAAGCAGTGAAGCTCTGCGCTGTGGAGCTGTTGGCAGCGTCCATGCGAGCTCGACACCCTGCCGGGGAGATCCCCAGATAGTGTGGCAGACCTCTCCTGCCTCGCCCGCTGCTGCTCCCCGCGCCAGTGTGTTTCCATCCCTCTGCCTGTTCTGCTCCCCACTCTGTCTCTGGTGAATCCTCTCGCCGCCCCATGCCTCTGGCCTGTACCCCAGCTTGTATGCATGAATAAATAAATCTTTAAAAAATAAATAAAATAAAAGGGGAACAGGAAACGTGGAAAGAAACGGGACCTGCATGTCAGTACAGGGGTAGAGTGTCCTCTCTGAAACCCAGGTCCGAAAGCATCTGTTGATTTCTGTGAATAGACTGGAACTGTTTTTCCAGACTTCTGCAACCCCAGGTGTTGGGGTGCTGGCTTATTGGGGGGTGATGTTTCCAGGTCCCTAAGGGGTCAGCATGGTCGACAGGCATAAACTCTAGTTCCCATTTTGGATGTTCCCTTTATCAATTTTGATTCCATGATTTCTTAGTCATTTTTACAAATGATGCAACTTCTAATTAGGATATGGACTTGCCGTTCTCTTACCCAGCCCTGTGCTTTCCCACTTTTGTACTTTGCTCATTTTCTGTATCACATGAAAGACTGTCCTCCTCCTAAACATTCATCTCTTCCAGTCCACATTCTATCCATTCTTCAAGATTTGTTTCATATCCAGGAAGTCATTTTTCATCCTCCACAAAATGAATAGATTTTCTCCTTCCACTAGATTACAGTCGTTTTGCCAACATACAATCTTATTCTGCCTTGCTTTTGTTGTTATTTGCTCATATTTCTTATTTCTCCTGTACCACACATCTGGATTTTTAATCTTTGAGGAGCAGGCTGGGATTTCCTGGTCTTACTCATCTTGTGTTTTGGGACATGATACACAGAGAGAATTGAGGACACACAGGTCACTCCACACCAGGCTTCAGCACAGAGGCAGGAAGAACATGATTAGATGTTTAAATCATTTTCATTTGTATTTCCAGTGCTCTAAAAGCTTTCTTCCCTTTTTTGCCATCTCCACCTCAGTTCTCAATTTTGATCTTTGGGAGGGATAATTAACTTCCCTCTTTTTTAAGCCTGCTGAGCTCAGAGTGCCATTTAAAGCAATCTCTCTTGAGTTAGAAAGAGCGATTTCCAGGAAGCAGAAGGCCCCTCTGAGGATGTTTGTCCATGGGAGCCTTGAAAGGCCATTTTCTTTATGGACAAGCCTGGGGAACTGGCAGAAGCCATTCAGGATGGGAACTGGGACCAGTAAGGTTCTGTTCCCTTCTATAGCAAAAACAATGTTGGGGGGGAACAAGTCAAGGTTCCTTGGTGTGTTGCATGAAAAGAATTTCAGGTAGCACTAGGTGGCAAGTGATCGAGTTTACTGATGGTGAATAAGTAAGATGCTGTGCAAAGCAAGAACAGTCTTGGAAAACAGGAGATCAGCTCAGAGCTCTAAAGTAGTCAGACTTTTCAAATTCCTTCTTTCCAGGTGTGTGAAATCTCTAATTGGACACACCTTTCTCCTCCTCCCCTCTCCCCAAATCTCCTCCCAGTTTCTGGGAATCAGGCCCCCTTCTGCTCTTATTGGGGCAGAACTACCTTGTAGTTTCTGAGGGTGCTTCTTGAGGGGAACCGCAAGCTTAGTAATATGCTCATGGACTAAAAGTGGCAGAAAGCAATAAATCCAGCCCATAATAGTTGTTTTTAACAGTTAAGAACCCAAGTGCTAAGCATCTGTTGGCGCCAGCAAGGTTTCCCTGGGATTCCTTCCTGGCAGATACTAGGGCGCCCCTTGGCCACCCCTAACAAAAACACCTTCCACCAAACCTAAACAAATCTGCCCACCCCTAGCCTCCCACAGGCCCCAACGCTGCTGTAGAAAAGTCAGGATCCACCGAGACTGAGGGGTATTTTGTTAGAAGTTTGAGTATTGATACAGTATAAAGATGACATCTTCAAAGTGGAAGCTGAGTTTGGCCTATGAAAAGAATTTTCCAAAAACAAATCTACAAGGTCAAGATTCAGCATCACAGAAGTGATAACTGAGGCAAACTTGGCTAAGGACAATAGAAGCCCACGAATTAAATCACTGCTGTGGAAAAGGAATTTGCGTTTATAGACCTCAGGCTGCGCTGGACCCTCCAGTGAGCCGTGGGCCAAACGCTGTCTCTGAGTAGCCTGCATCTTCCAATTGGGACTACAAGCCACTTTAAACTCTCCTCCCAAATGGGAGACAGAAGGAGCAGAGTAATGCAGTTGCAGAGATGCTTACGCCTTGGTGTGTTTATGTACCTACCTGTGTGCATTACTTCCCCAGGTGAGGGCTGTGGCTGCTTAAATTCTAACCCAACAGGGTTATTGCAGAAAGGAGGAGAGATCCCAAGTATCACAGTGGGTTCCTGGCCCTTTAAATACCTCTGCAGAAGCTCGGTGGGGCTTTTACGGTCAGACATGTTGACTCTTTTTTTTTAAAGATTTATTTTTGCATGCAAGCTGGGGTGCAGGCCAGAGGTGTGGGGCGGTGAGAGGATTCACCAGAGACAGAGTGGGGAGCAGAGCAGGCAGATCGTAGTAAACACACTGCTGAGGGGAGCAGCGGGCAAGGCAGGAGATGTCTGCCGTGCCATGTGGGAATCTCCCTGGCTGGACCTCGAACTCTCTTCGCTGCTGCCGATAGCTCCACAGCGCAGCGCCTAACCACTGCGCCACTGGGGAGGCCCCGTGCTGCTTCGTCTTGATCATTGGGATCTCTGCAGTGCTCCGGTATAGGTAAGGGAGAGGTGAGAGCGCGGAGGGACAGAGAAACAACCCCGTATCTCTCTAGGTTGATTTCTTTCTTATTTTACTTCATATTCAGCCAGCCAGTCATCCATTCAAGCGCTCACTGGGAGTGTACTCTGTGCCAGCACCAGCCAGAAGCTGGAAGGCAGTGTAAATAGGAAACACATAATCTTTAGCTCTAAGCAACAGACTTGCCTCTCTCAGCTTTCAAACCGAGTGTAATTAACATATTCTCAGATGTTTGGAAGGCTTTCTTAAAGCAGTAGGCCCTCAAATAAGGAGCTTTAGATGTCCGCCACGAGCCAAGTCAAAGCATCAGAAATTTGGACCCAAGAGAGTCACGAAAAAAAGGCCAGAGAAATTGCAGTGTACAGGACAGATCCTCCGACAAAGAATTATCCAGCCCAAATGTCAGTAACGCTGAGCGTGAGATAACCGGTTTTTAACCAGAGCAGCTGCAAGTGAACAAAGTTTAGGGGGCTGCGTCGCTGTCTGTAGGTTCTGACCCGGGAGCTCACAATTACAAGGCATGGCTCAGCCCCAGGTGCAGCAACCAGATTTATCTACAAAGGGGTGACTGAGATAAGGGAAGAATTTCTAAGGCCATATATCAGCTGTCCTACCCCAGGTAACGTCCACAGTGTCCAATAGTCCAAACCAAAGTTGCTTCTGCAAGACAGCGGCGCTGCGCGGGGGAGCCTGGGGCGGGCACACCAGCAAAGCACCGTCAGGAGCCAGCTAACCTGCGGAGCTGGGGGCAGCCACAGGTGGCGCTGCTGAGGCAGCACCGCAGATTGGGCTGGACAGTGCCAGACATCGGGCTGGGTAGTTCTCAGAGACGGTGCTAGAGGAGCAGGGCGCCAGAGTTTGCAGCTCTTTAGAGATGCCAGCCGTAATCCCACTGAGTGAAGTGAAGGCTTCTGCCAAGATCTTCCCGAGAGAGCGCTGGAGGAGCCTCTCCTGACGCCTCTGTGGGTGAGTCTGTGAAGTCTCCTGAAGCCCCTCTCATAGCCCCTTTCAGGGTACACAACCTTTCAGACCTGATTGGCTCATTCTCCAAACCAGCTGTTTCCAAGACTTGATTGGTGCAGTGCAAGGTAAACCAGATTGGTGCCAGGAAGCTGGACCTGATCTGTTTTCCAAATCAGCTCAGGATGCAAAACCGAAACTGGGCGGTGCACCCAACTGCCCTGTGCTGGCTGGTGCAGGAGCTGGGCAGGGAGGCGCTGTGCCTGCAGGCACTGCTCAGACCCCAGCCTGACCCGCTGCTGCAGGGTAAATGAAAGATCAGGATTTTCTGCCCTTCCACCAACAGTAGACCCCTGCGGGCCTACATGCAGGTCTGATGGCGCACCTGAAATAGGTGTGGGCGTGCGTGAGTGGGCGCCCCTGAGCGTGGAGAGACTGAGCATGTAAGGGGGCGTCAAAAGGACTCAGCAGCAGCAGCAGCAGGAGAGAACAGAGCGTGGAGCAGAGGATCCTGGTGGGGTGCAGCAGGCAGACCACTAGAGAACACCAGAGAGCCCAGAGAGTGCAGATTTGCTGGGGGCTGGGAGGCCTGCAGCCTCCTGGCCCCTGGGGCCGCCTGCCTGCCCTGTACCTGGTTGCCTGTCTACAAAAGACCATTAAAAGCCTGAAAATGCCCCTGAGGGCTCCAGAAGTCCTTCACCGGTTTACCCAGATCCTTGTGCCTTGTGGCTGCTACACCCACTCATCTCCAAAACTGCTACTTTTCCCCCCAAACCTGGCTGTGTGCTGAGGCCTTCAGCCCTGGCTGTCTGGCATATCCCAGGCTGACACCGCTCAGCTGGGCCCCGGCGCCTTCAGAGAACCAGGAGCCCGAGGGCTGCTCTGGCAACCATCTCGACTCATCTGTTCCTCATTTTCCATCAAGATGGAATAAGTTTGTTTTGAAAAACAACGTTATACTTTCTGGATTCATAACTTCTATTCCCATTAACCATGAAAAGCCACAATGGAAACTTACACTTACCTTGACGACAGAACTTTTAAAGTCAGTCTCTCACATGTCACAGCCATGTGGGAAAAGCTCGTGTGTTTGAACCCCAGTGGTCCTGCCGGTCTCTAACCTGGGAGAAGGCAACCTCGTTCACTCTTGCCCTCCTGTCTCTGCTGGCCCCAGCAGAAGGTCTGTGCTGCTGCCCCGGTCATCTCTCTGCCTCTCTCAGAAAAGCCTGGAGAGTTTAGTGTCCCTACTTTAAAGGTACAGACCCTGAAACCAGGAGGTTTGGTTAATCAAGGTCACCAGGCTGTGCCAGCAGTGCCTTCTGCCTCTCCACTGGCTCTTTATTCTCTAACCCCTTCAGGGAAAAATGTGCAATACAAAGCAGAAAGATCATCAGCTACAGTCCACCAAGTGTGTGAAGGTTAAGTTTAGTCTGGGGCTCAAAATGGAGGAGAGAAGAGCACAAGGGACTATGGTGATGGTTCCTGGGTGAATTGGTGGTGGGAATTTTACAGGGAATATACAATAATGTAAAAGATAAAAATAAAAAATTTATAATAAAAAATAAATAAATAATATTGTGCTTCAAAAAAAAAATGTTTAGTCCGGCAGGTTATTTATACTTGCTTATTTCCTTTCAAATCTCTATGGAGAATATAATATCTCTTTGGAGCTAGGACAAGGGAGGAAATCTAATTATTTTTAAAGTTCTTATTTTTTCTTCAGTTTGAGAATATTATTTTTTTAAAAAATCTGTGTGCCCAAGGAGGTTTGGATCAGATTTTTTTTTTTTTTTTTTTGTGAAGGCAAGAAAATCACAATCTGACCAGACCAAAAGTTGTTTGGCATTTTATTTGCTAGCAACTTCCCAGAGGCAGAGCAGCAGGACTCCAAAAACAGAAGTTAAGAGGTCTACAGAGGAATGTAATAGAATGTTCAGGAAGTTTCTAAAAAATGACATGAAGGAACTTGGTTTTGGTTATTGAGATCAAAAGTTAAAGTGACAAGTTTTTCAAAGTAATGGAATTACCAGCTCAGTTGTGTCATTCACTTCCTTTCCTCATTCTGGAGGGAAAAGTTATCATTTACATTACATAGAAAAAAGGCAGCGTCCTCCCTTTCTCCCTCCCCTTTACTCCTTCTTTACCTTCCTTTCTTCTTATTTTTGTTTTTCAGACACACTTGCTATCAAAGACATACTTGGTGTGTCCAAAGGTGACCAGGGAGCCATAGCATTGTAAAAAAAATGATTAAAGTCATATAATATCAATGACATTGTATTATACTATTTAACAAGCTTTTAGATGTGCATCATTGACAATCAACAGGTATAGACACTACGTTAAATTTACTGTTAAACATCCAGTTACATCCTTTACCACACCATTGTTCCCATTTACCCAACTTCCTTCCCTTTCCCTTCTGGTAACCACAAATGGGTCTTATAGTCCAAACAATTTGTTTTTGTGCTATTTAAGTCATCGGTGTGTCAATTTTTTGGTCTATATGCCACATAAAATGAAATCATATGGTGTTTGTGTTTTTCTGAAAATTTTTTTTTTCTAGTGAAAGAGGAGGTAGTGTTTTCCTTAGTAAGCTCGCTGAGAATTGGAGTGTGAGGTGTCTCCCCATCAGGCACTGTCACTTGTGTCAAGCTTGACAAAAAGCTTGCAATTCTAGCGACAGAGAGTGGTGCCTGTTAAGACTATTTGCAGAAGAATTTAAATTTCAATAGCTGCCAGTGTTGTGAATCAATATTAACTCAATAAAATATAATTTTTAAAAATTAAGATTTTTTTTCCAAATATAAAATTTTCAGTAGCTCTCAGCAGTCCCGGGATCCTCATCACTCCTCCCCCCTGTCCTCCTAGGGTCTAAGGTGAAGACGTATTTTCTAGTCAGAGGAGCCTGCCCCAGCAGAAGGTGACATAGAGCTTGGGGCATTTACAACATTTTAAACTGTAAAGGAAGTCATCATGGTGAATAAATTTGCTTGGGTGGTAAATACATTGCTTTTTCCTGGTTATTGAAATCTGAGTACCTAATTTCATGACAAAACAACTCACAAACAAGCATGTTTCATAATTATCCTACCACCTAATGTTGCCTGCTCTTATCTCTTATACTAAAATGACACATTTAGTAACTCAACTAAATGCCTTCTCTAAACATGGCTCTCCTAAGAGCTAAATAACTTAATGATGCATGTTCTTCTTTTGACTGAAACCAGTATTCTCCAGGTAAAATTCATAATTGCTTCTGTTAAAAGGCATGACTCTATGTATTAGAATGGAATTTAACCCAGTTTGATCTGCCATGACATCATCAGTCACTGGGTCAAACCCAATGATTCAACAAAATGACAGGGAGAAAACAAAGGCCAGAAGTTTCTGCCACTATAGATTAAACATAAACATTAGCATTCCAGGAGACAGCTCAGTGATACTTTGAAATAATCTGGATTTAGCCAATATAGCCCAGTTTTTATTTGTGTGTACCTTGGTTGAGTAAATCTATGAATTATAATTTCTGGGACCAAAAAAGAGCAAAGCTTTGACCCCTCAGAGGGTGGGGCAACAATAGTCACAGGTGATATTGAGACACACCAACTTCTATATATTGACAAATTTTTCTTTTTTTCTACTTTTTCATTCATTCATTTTATTTAATTGTTCATTCATTCATTTTAAAGGGAGGATACCCAAAATTTTCAACATACACTCAAATAGTCCATGAACTGAAGGAAATTAAGAAACACTTCTTGGAACATATAAGTGATGATGGATATTTACAATATTAACATTAGAAGGTGCAGCCAGTGAGGTCAGGCACTTTGGCTATTTTGTTCACTGTTCTACCCCCAGTACCTGGAATATAGCAGGTACTCAATAAATACCAAATGAAGAGACTCGTTAGGCAAAAGCATTGTGAAAGCTCAGTATTACATTAAATAGTTAACAAAGACCAGATTTTATAAGAACTAAAAACTGATTTCTAGTTCTCTCTTTTTTTTTCAAGCTGGTGATCCATGGTTAATAAAGCAGAATCTTCAAATGACAGGAAACTAGATTTGCAAAAATTTGGCTGGTTTGCAGTTTCTCCACTTTTAATTACATCCATTGGCTCAAGCTTAGAGAGAGCTGTGGTTCTTGCTCTGTCTTTAATTACCTGCTCTTTTGCCATCTTCCCTAAGGCTGGATGAGACTAAGCAGTTCAGTTAGTCCTTCCTCTTCCATTGCCCTTGGAGTGCCTCCTTGTGGCAAACCTTTTGAAATTTCATTTGTTCACCCATTTATTCATTTTCAATTTATGATCATTATATAAATTCAATTAAAATTCATGAATTTAAATGTAGTTAAATAAATTCAATTAAAATTCATGAATAAAATGTATTCATTCCTGACTTTTTTTTCAGTTTTGTTGAGGTATAACTGACAAATAAAATTGTAAGATATTTAAAGGGAACATGATAATTGAATGCATGTATACATTGTAAAAGAATTCCTACCATCCAGTTAATTATCACTTTCATCATCATCACTTATATATTAATTCATTTTAAGTGAGAACATTTAATTTCTACTTTCAGCAAATTTCAACTACATAATGTTAAGTTATCAACTGCATTTACCATCTCTAGCTGAAAGTTTGTGCCCATATACCAGCCTCTCCCTATTTCCCCTTTCTCTCCAAAAGGAAATATTATAAAATCTAATATTTGCTCTTTTTTCCAACCTTTGGACTCACCTCTTTTCTGACTCCTAGATGACTTTTGGTGCCACAATTTAGGGTAACAGAACTTGCATTTAGTGTTGGTTATTGTAGGGTAAATGAAGTGATCAGGTTTCTCTGCCTGCCCACCATTAGAATCTATGACAGACCCCTGCGGTCCTACGCATGCCTGATGGCGAGCACTGAGAGTAGGGTGTGGGTGTGTGTGAGTGGGCCCACCTGGGCCTGGAGGCTGAGCATAGGAAGCAGAGTCAGCAGAGAAAGCAGAGATCAGAGGATATGGTGGCAGAGGATCGTGGGGCAGGGTGCAGAAGAGAGACCACGAGAAAACCCCAGAGAGCCCAGAAAGAATGAAGATTCATGCGGGGCTGGGAGGCCTGCCAGCCTCCCGGCCCCTGACCCCCTGCCTGCCCTGCACCTGGTTGCCTCTCTACAAATGCTGCAGAAAAACATTAAAGCCTGAAAAAGCCACTGAGTGCTCCAGGACTCCTTTTCCCATCTGCCTGGATCATAGAGAAACTGCCTCGTGCTTTGTTGGCACTACAGTTATAAACTTTTAATAAGTAGAAAATTGAGAAAGTTGAGAACATGGTAGGTCTGTTGAAGGATATTTAGAACAAAATGCATTTGTTTTCTGGTTTTTTTTTAAAGATTTATTTATTTATGCATACAAGAGCTGGGGTGTAGGCCAGAGGTGGGGGGTGGTGCGGTAAGAGGATTCACCAGAGACAGAGTGGGGAACAGAACAGGCAGACTGACTGAAGTACACTGCTGAGGGGAGCAGCTGGCTGAGGCAGGAGAGGTCTGCTGCGCCATGTGGGAATCTCCCCGACCAGGAATGGAACTTGTGCTGCAGTGGCTGCGGACAGCTTCATAGGCTGAGACTCAACCCCTTGAGCCACTAGGGAGGCCCCTATTTGTTTTCTTAACAAACAAAATGTCCTGATTTTTTATTTGGGGGATGATGAAAAAACTAATAAAAGACTAATGGTTAGCATTAATCGAAGTTTAAAATCAGTATGCTAAAGGAGAAATGGGGAATAGTTTAAAAATAGTTAAACAGAGAGTAATTAAAAGCAGAGAGGTCAGAAGTCCATGAGAAGACCATGTAAAAAAAATACGGGGGATCAAACATAATCTTTACCTTCCATTTTTTGGTGAAATTTATTTTCCCCTGTAAGACTGCTGATAAGATACAGGCTAACCATACTAAAAAAAAAAAAAAAAAGAGAGAGACAGAGAGAGAAACTCTGAGATGTGTGGCCTGGTTGTTCAAAGGCCCGTTTAGTGTGAGGGAGCCTCACTGCCAGCAGAATGATTACAAATCACTGGGGTGCTTCCTGGGGTTGGGGGGGGTGCTGCACCTCAGCCCATCTGAATTTAAATTTAATTTAAGACTCCACACTGGTAGTCAAGACAGATAATTACTTCATTAACTTTTGGAATGTCTGTGGTGTTTGCCTTGCTTTCTGAAGACTCTGCTCTGTCTGCCACAGGGAGAGAAAAGACAAGATCTAATGAGGCGATTCATGCCTGCCAAGTCTCCCTTTCTTCCAAAGACAGGAAACATTATACTGGTCGTGCGTAAGATCCAGTATTTTATCGGCCTAAGCAGAGACTCACCCACTGAGCAGCCGAGGAAATAGGCTCCAGGGCTTGGTCAGTCTGCCAGCCCAAAGGCTTCACCCCGTGCCCCTCAAGCTTTTGCCACCTTCACCCAGGAATTCCTTTCACTATGCCATGTTATTTACTTATCCTTAATTAAACCTGCTTTTAAATGTGAACATGAAATAGATTCATGTATGAATAGATTCATGTGAACCATATACTTTTTCCAGACTTATCTGTAATTTTAGGAATGATTTAGAGTTTGCTGTAGGGAAAAAGATTAAGCAAGAAGCATTGAATTATTTGGGGAAAGTCTCTGTGGAAATGAGGGTTATTACTGTCAAAATGGTTAAGCCATCAAAGGCAACATACATTAAAACAAAAAATCATGTCTGAAACCCCAAACAGCGGGGTGCTTTTTCATCCATTACTGTCATTGAAATATTTTTATCGTTTTGCTTCTGGGCATTAAAATGCAACTAATTCACCACCCACAAAAACCATTAGCATAAATAATAAAAAATGAATGGTCAGACAGCACAGGGATAGCACTGAAATTTGTTTAGTGAAATGTATGTATAATGAGAATGTGGTGTGGAACCATTTGCATCATAATAGCCTGGACTGTTTCGAGCCTTTAATTCTGGCTTCTTTTATATGGCTATTGTCTTTTTTTTTTTTTTAAAGAGAAAACATCTGTGTTCTGTTCCTCAAAGTTTTCAGATGTTAGAATTTTGTCCACTGTCTAGGTGAGACAGTGTATGGAATCCAATGCGTACAAGAGGTTGAATGGGTGGAAATTGCTTTTCCTATTGATCTGTAAAAGTCTTTGTAAGGGCTTCTAGCAGGAAGAACTAATCTCCTAACTCCTTTTCTTGGAGAGGGCAGCACTAAAGCTACACACTTTTTATTTGCTGTGCCTTCCCCAGTAAACACCCTAACCAAATTTCCCCTTTTTCCCTCCAACCTCAACTGTCATGGCTAAGCTTTTAAAATGGGGTCTAAAGATGTGGGTGAGTTACTCAGACACACTAGGTCTTTCCCTTGTATACAGGAGCTATCCATGTTATTATTTAACTTCTACACGGCTTCTTATCAATCTGTCTGATGCTTGTTTGATTATTTGCCAGCCTAAAGGACCCAAAGGGTCATGAGATAATTTTCACCCAGCAAATGGGATAAAGCAAAACCTCCCTTTGGCTATCTTTGGAGTGAGAGAAAATTCTAATGGTTTCTTCTCTACCAAAGCACCTGCTGCCATCAATATGATCCGTCAACTAGGTGTCCGGCGGTCTGCTGTTGAGGGTCTGCCTCCTTTCCTGGATAACTACTGTGAAGCTCTCCCTTCTGGTCTTGACATCACAAAGGCACAACTAATGTGAGGCTCCTTCCACGGTGCCTGAGACCCCTGGGCAGCTGTAGCTTTATTTTCCCTGAGCTGACAGGATTCTTCCTTTCACCTTCTTCTGGGAAGACAAGGAGAATACTGCCATGGTAGGTATTTTCCTTCCCTTACCTCTTTGTTACTGACTTTTTGCCTTTTAGATAATAAAATCACTAGAATCAGTGAATATTTAAAAAATATCCTTCTGAGATAGTCTAAGTAAAGGAAATTGTGAGCAGGTCAGGTGTGAACTCCTCTTTGAACAAGGGAGCTGATCTCCAACTGGGTTGCCCAGTGCCCAGCTGAAACAACTAAATTGGATTTGGCTAAGTGGCCCCAGGCATCCTGTTTAAATAATAGGTGGACTGAAGCTTGGGCTCATGGTTCTGCCTTTCGTTGTCCAAACAACTTGGGCTACCAGACTGACCAAAGGGGCATTCTGGAACAAAGGCATTGAATCTTTTTTTTTTTTTTTAAAGATTTATTTATTTATGCATACAAGCTGGGGTACAGGCCAGAGGTGTGGGGCGGCGAGAGGGTTCACCAGAGACAGAGTGGGGAGCAGAACAGGCAGATCAGAAATATACTGCTTAGGGGAGCAGCGGGTGAGGCAGGAGAGGTCTGCCCCACCATGTGGGATTCTCCCCGGTGGGCGTTGAACTCCCTTTGCCGCTGGCGACAGCTCCACAGCGCAGCGCTCAACCGCTGCGCCACCGGGGAGGCCCCCAAAGGCATTGAATCTTAACTGATGATTTTGCCTTACAGTTTCCTGGAAGGGGAAGGCCCAGAGCCACATGCGCAGTTGGAATGGGACCTGTCTGTGCAGGCCCGGGCAGATCCCAAGCCAGAACGAGCTAAGACAATGCTCCCTTCAGCCACTTAACACTTTGTGGTCCGCTCACATATTAATACGTGTTCATCTAGTCTCCGGTTTTTCACGCCACGGTGGATTGATTTGGAACTATTAGGAGCTATTTCTTTGATCATACTCAGTCTAGAAGCTTTACACATTGTCTTGGTGAAAGTGTAAGGTGTTTTATGAGAGATATTACAGTTTTTTTTAACATCCAGTAGTTCAGGAGTTGTGTTTTTTATTGAATGCTTATACCATTCATACAGTGGCACAGAAAATGGCCTGCCCCAAGGGCTGGTAAATTTAAAGGGCACTGGTACACAAAGTGTTAAATATTTTCACCTTAACTCCCTTTCAGGGAACTAGGTCAGAATTCCGTTTTTCCAGCACTGGTTTCCTTGTGCATGAGACACTAGTAACGCCTTGCCTGCTTCACCTGAAACTCTCTGGTGTATTCCTTCTCCTAGAGGGGCTCTGCACCCATACCGTTTTTTTTTAGGGGAAGGGAGGGAGGGTTATAAGACTGTCGGTAAATTTTCATTAGCAATTTCCAAGGAGTCCAAGCTGGTCTCCTTGGCCTCTCAACAATCTCACACTCTGCTACCCAACAGAATGAAAGCTGGGAACATAAACTCATTTTCTTGGCCCAGTGAAATCCTGTTTAGGTAGCTAATTCTACTGGGGATGGGTGGGGAGGATCACATATAGAGATATGTAAGGATGCTTATCCCAGTCTCTCTCTGGCCTCTTGAGAGGTGACTTTCTATTTTACCTTATTAACACCTCAAAGCTAATCTTTTTCTGACATAATATGAAACCAATATCAAATGTATTTATACAAACTGGCCATGACATTTATGATAAATTTGGCTTTGGAGGTGAACATTTAGCATTGTGAAAACTAACATATGTTTTATCCCACAGAGTACCTGGGAGAAAAACCAAAGGATGGTTTGGGCCTCCCTTTCCCACATGGGTCACATCTCTCCTGTTGCAATTACTCCAAAGGCTGCTGGGAAAGTTCTCTGATCCCAGTGAGGGGGGATCTGCACTGTACTGTGGGTGGGGACAGAGAAGCAGCAGCTGGATCTATGTGGAGGAGACAGTAGAGTTCTGGTTGAGTCAAGGCCAAACAAAACTTTCTATTTATGGTGTTATAAACTCTAATATGGAGCCTTAAGGGACAAAGGGCTGGAGTCCATGTGAATGACGGTGAGAGTGAAAAACTGAGCAGAGCAGCATACTCACCGTGACCCCTGGGGCAGTCACCTCATCACTGGACCTTTGTTTCCTGCTCAGTGAAATAAAGGGATCCATCAAGATGATCTCGAACGTTCATTCACCTTTAATATTTTTTGATCTAAAGAATTTGGTCAAAATTTTGGTAACTAGAGTGAGAAAGGTATAGCTTGGGGACATGATGACTACTTCTTTCATTTTTTTTTAAAGATTTATTTATGCATACAAGCTGGGATACAGGCCGGAGGTGTGGGGCAGCAAAAGCGTTCACCAGAGACAGAGTGGGGAGCAGAATGATGGAAACACACTGCTGAGGGGAGCAGCAGGAGAGGCAGGAGAGGCAGGAGAGGTCTGCCCTGCCATGTGGGAATCTCCCCAGCCAGGCGTCGAACTCGTGTCACCACTGCCAACAGCTCCACAGCGCAACGCTTAACCGCTGCGCCACCAGGGAGGCCCCTTTCATTTTTTAGACAGCCATAAATAGTGAGGTTTCTCACCCCCCACCCCTACCTGGTGCAGCAGGCAAGAGGGCAAAGCCATCTGCATAGACTTGAATTCAGGGGCGGCTCTGTCCTGTTGTCTATGCAGGAATCTGCTGCCTTTGGGTAAAGCAGCATTTCAACCCCCCACTAATGACCAAGGAGCAGGATAAAAAAGATTTTAACATGGGAACCTAACATTTGTTCTCTTCTGTGCATAGATAGCATCAATAGCTTTCAAGGTCAAGCTAGGAAATCAAAAGATCTAAGCTATTCCCCTCCCCCCAGAATAATTACACACCTGTATGTTTTTTGACATCAACAACTCACTATTCCTTTTATATAAACAAACTCAAATTTGTGACTGCTGGAACAGGTCTCACCATTCAACTGCTTCTTGGGTTCAAATCACTTTATCTGATGAGCTCTTTATCTTTAGACTTTTATTTCAATCAAAGTGTAATCTACCTCCTCTTCTCTTGGAGATGAAGATACAAAACCTTTAGACAGACACACACTGCTCATAGAGAAGTCCCTGAGCAGAGACCTGCATTCTCTTTGGCTTCTGTCAGGGAATGCTCAGGTCTCTGCTGGGGGCCCAGTGGATTCTGGATTACCTTTCAGTGTGATGAAGAACCTTCCATATATGCAGAGCTACCATTGGTAGCCAAATCTTCAAGTAAGCCAGGAGAACCCAGACATGTGATTATAAATATACACTGAAATTGGCAAGCTATCGTCTCCTGGAATTTGTCTCTCTCAGGCCCATTTCCTTGCAGACAATTTTACTTCCTAAATACTCAATGCTTATTAAAGATTCTATCCTGTGCACTCTTTTTGGCTGAATACTCCTGAGGTGTTTCTATTGCTCTGAGTTTGTCATTTTTCTCTCTCTTATTAACTATCTCTATTTCATGTGCAATTCACTAAGGTTTTTATCATAATTTCCAAGCTGAAGTAAAATTCTTCAATAATAGGTATAATTTTCATCAAATGATTGCTTTCCTTTTCTTATTGTTGGAGCTCTGTCATTTGATGTGCAAGAGTTGTTGGCCGTAGATAAAGCCTCCTGGTTGAGAGGATGAAATTAAAGATGAAGGCAATTTAGGAGTTTGCTTTTCTGCCATGCAAGAAATCTGAAGCCTATTTCCAGCTCATTTCCCCAATGTCCACATGGAAGAAACTATTATAGGAATGGACAGAGGCATAGACATTTGATTTAGTCCCAGCCAATATTCTTTGAAGAATATTTAGAAGTACTTCTATGGCTAGGCCTTGAGACTAAACAAGATATACAGCTCTGCTGGTTCTTTTATATATTTGTTAGTGCCCTTGCCTTCCCCCTGCTCCTTGATCTTTTTTCTCTATGCTAGTTGCCAAAGTGTGACAACGCAAATTCATTCACTTATTCAACACCAACTCATTGCATAATCATCATGGAGCATTGTTCTAAGCATTAAAGATTCACCAGCGAACAAGACAGACAAAATATCCCGACTCTAGGGAGCTTATATTATAATAAGAGGCCCAAATCAAGTAAGAGGTGCCAAGAAGAGAAATGGTGGGAAGGGATGTAGGTGATGCTGAGAGCAGAGAGAGTGTTTAGTTTTAAGTAGCATGTTCAGGAACAACATCATCACAAAAATGACATTAGATCGAAGACCTAAAGGAGACAGGGCAGCAAGATGAGGTTTTTTGGCTTAGGCAAGAAAAGTGGAATTGCCATTTATTGAGAAGGGAAAGACTGTAGGAGTAGCATTTTAAAAGACATGTGAAGTTTGATGTTGCATGTGCCAAGTGGGAGATACTTGTTAAATTCTCAAATGGAGATATCAGCAACTATCTTTTAATCTTGAGTTCAAAGTACAGTTTCAGAATAGAAAATATAAATTGCCCTACCTAAATAAGTTACATCCTCCGTACCCAGAAGAGTCTTTCATTACTGATTATCTTAGGTAGATCAAGAGAGGAAAATGGCTGTCATTTTTACTTACTTCACTGGATTATATATAAATTTCCTAAGGTGGTGATTTTAAAACATGATATTAAATTCTTTGAAATGTTTCTCATCAAGATATAGAGTTAATGTATACTCTCCTTGATCTGGGCATGTCTTTGTGACGTCCTCAACCAATTAGGTATAACAGAAGAGCTTTGGGACTTTCAAGGCTAAGACATAAATAACAGGACATTTTCTGTCTTTCTTCTTTGGGATAGTCACCCTTGGAACTCTACTGCTATGCTATGAGAAAGTCCAAACCAAGTCAAAAGGCACAGGCAGAGAGGAACTGAGGCTCCCAGGCAAAACTCTCAAGCTGATAACATACACCAACTCTCCAGCCACGTAAGTGCGCCATCTTGGAAACAGACCTCCCAGCATCAACTGAATTGCTTCACCTGATGCTTTGTAGAACAGTCAAGAGTCTTCCCATAGAGCCCGACCCAAATTGAAGATTTGTAGCAGAATAAAACTATTAGTAAGTATATAAACACTATTTGGGGATGTAATGATTACTTGGACACTTAATTTGTAAGTTCTTGAGATTATGACCATGTCCTTTTCTTTTATTGTACCTGCAGTCCTTGGCATTGTCTGAATGCATACAGTAGGTACTCAATAACTGTTTAAATGAAAACATGACTGAAGGGGAAGCAGCTCACAAACTGAGGAAGGGACACCTGGGATCGTTAAGTTCCTAGTTGAGTAACAGAGTTCAGCATAGTGAAAAATTTGAGTCAGGGTGGTTAAAAATTGAATTGTGCAAAACAGGTTACCAGGAAAACTGATTGACAAAGTCATTTATTTTGGAAGTGACTCTAAAACCTTTCAAGCAGAGTCATATTTGAAATGAGACATCGCCTGCTTGTTCTCAGAGCTTGTTCGCTACTGAAAGAGGTGGCAAAAAGAGGTTTTCGTTGCTTTAATACCCATAATGGAGCTTCACATTCTGGTCTGGTCTGGAAATGTATTCCACAAAGTAAATGTATATAATGAAAACAAGGGAATTCCATGGTATCTGCACCAATTTTTCCCATATAAGGAGAACCATACCATGGCAGAGCCATTGTGCTGTGGATAAAGGAGAGGGGATAAAATGGATGTCCCTAGGGACCTTTTGAGAATCCTTTACAAGAGCATCATCCTGAGCTGCCAGCCTAATAGGAAATGGTGTGTACAGTGAGGCCAACATTAGTCTCCCTTATCATTTCCATTTGGCGATACACAACATTACTCAAGTCCTTCATACATTCAAAGAACACTCCCATGCTCTGTGGATAGACCTGGTTTCTATAATCACAGGGGGAAGTACTGATTCAAAATGCAGACTCCTAGGTCTCCAGAGATGCTCTAAGTAGGCCCAAATGGGATCTGGGAAATTGTGTTTTTTTCCGGCAAGGCTTATTAATAATTCTGATGTAGGTGAATGAGACAGTCATTTGAGAAACACAGAACCGAAGAATAGCACCCAAGAGTTTCAGGTAAGAGGAAAACAAAACAGTCATGCTGGGACATCAAAAAAGCTTTAAGACAATAAATGTAAAACAAATTAAAAGCATGCAGTGATATCACAGAGATCTCCATCCTGGTTCCCTGTTAGCTTCACCTGTGGGAGCTTTTAAACCCTACTAGCGCAGCAGGTAATGGTGGTTAAACTTGCCCCTTCAGCAGTACTTAGAGCAAGAGCAAATCACATCCTGTAGAGAAAACAAAGCAGAGGCTAAGACATTACTCACTGCTGACCCATGCCGGCCACTGTGGACCGATGGACGGGAGCTGAAATTGGGGCAGAGGATTCTGAAAATCCTGGGAAAAAGACTGGGGAGAAGCAGGGGACTGTAAAAGAAAACCAGGGCATAGAAAAGGTGGTATGAAAACGAGGATCACACATGAGGGGAGAAATCAAGTACTGTCCAAAAATTAACAGCAATGGAAGAAAAGAAATAAAACTATTAAAATTAATTAATGAAAGGTGGAAGAAAATGCATACAAGTAGTGACCACCGAGGGGTTTCAGTAGCTTCTAGTCTTGGTTGCACGGCTGAAAGCAGGGGAGCCGGAAGAAAGCAGGACCAGGGGGGCTGACTGGGAACTGCTCTGGGGGAGATTTGGAACTACAGAGAAGGGGAGTTCCTGGGAGACACACAGTGAAGGAAAAGAAGGAAATAAAGGAAAAGGAAGGATCCTACTGGTAAAGGAGTAAGGTTCTCCTATTCTATTTCCCTTCTCTCCCTGCCCACCACCACCAGCTATCAAGAAATCGTGCAGGGGAGACTAGGGGCAGAAGAAGGCCCCAGCCCAGGTTGTGAGTAGGGACAGAGAAAAGCAGGCAGTTTCCACAGAGGACTGCAAAGTTAGATGTTGTGACTTAAAGTTTCTTGTTGGAGAAAGCTATCCCACAAAGTTGAGGAGTACTAGGAAGACAGCATTCGAGGTTAACAAAATATTCCCCAACATGCATCTGAGGATATGGGAAAATGCCTGAATCAGATATACAAAATTTGGGCCTCCCTGGTGGCGCAACGGGTTAAGTCTCAGCACTATGAAGCTATCTGCACTGCAGCACAGTTTGATCCCCGGCCAGGGAGCTTCCCACACAGTGCAGCAGACCTCTCCTGTCTTGCCCGCTGCCCTCAGCAGTGTATTTCTGTCAATCTGCCTGTTGTGCTCCCCACTCTGTCTCTGGTGAACCCTTTCACCACCCCGCACCTCTGGCCTACACCCCAGTTTTGTATGCATAATAAATCTTAAAAAAAAAGGGTAGAACAGAATATTTAATATTCAAATCCAAGAAAAAGTTTCCAGAAATAAAAGAATGGAATCTGCACATTGAAAGGGCCTGGGAGTAGCTAGGAAAATGGACCACGAATAATCAACTCTGAGACATAGCCTTGAAAATGATTAGATTTTAAAGATAAAGGAAAAGACATTTCTTAGAGCCTCCAGGCAAAAAATGAAAAACATTACGAAGGGAAGAGAATTAGATTGGCCTCAGATTTCTCAAAAATAACATAGAAGGCAAGGAGACAGGGGGCAGCGTTTTGAAGAAACTTCAGGAAAAAATAGGCTTCCTTTGAGCCTCTAGGTCATAGAAAACCAGCTTTGAATCTGCCAGGGACACTGTACACACGTGCTCTTGACAAGGGATTTATTGGAGGGCTAATGACATCCGACCAAAAGCTGCCTGGAAAAAGGGACCCATGGAGAATGTTTCACTGGTTTGACAATGGAGAGAAGACTAGAACAATGGGGGAGATGAACTGAAGAAAAACATATAAACACTTTTGAATGAATAAAGTAGAGCAAATCCAACTGCCATATATTTTTCCACCGAAAAGTGGGAGAGAAAAGAGGTCAAATAGGTTGAGACCACTGGCTGATGTGTAGGTGGTAAGTGGGAGCTGGAATCACTTAGAAAAGTCATCAAGTAGGTATTAGATGAAGAAAAAGGGATTAAGAACACTAGACGGAACTCCCTGGTGGTGCAACGGGTTAAGTCTTAGCACTTTAAAGCTATCAGCAGCCACTGCAGCACGAGTTCAATTCTGAGCCAGGGAGATTCCCACATGGCATGGCAGACCTCTCCTGCTTCGCCCGCTGCTCCCCTCAGCAGTGTGTTTCCGTTGAACTGCCTGTTCTGCTCCCCACTCTGTCTCTGGTGGGTCCTCTCACCTCCCTATGCCTCTGGCCTACACCCCAGCTCTTGTATGCATAAATAAGTCAATCTTTTTTTTTTTTTTTAAGATTTATTTTTATTTATGCATACAAGCTGGGGTACAGGCCAGAGGTGTGGGGCGGCGAGAGGGTTCACCAGAGCCAGAGAGGGGAGCAGAACAGGCAGATCAGAAATACACTGCTGAGGGGAGCAGCGGGCGAGGCAGGAGAGGTCTGCCGCGCCATGTGGGACTCTCCCCGGCCGGGCGTCAAACTCATGTCGCCGCTGCCGACAGCTCCACAGCGCAGTGCTTAACCGCTGCGCCACCGGGGAGGCCCAAATAAGTCAATCTTAAAAAAAAAAAAAAAGAACACTAGGCAAAGCACTAATGCCAAAGTAACCACTAAATAAAAGCACAGCTTCCTAAACACACACACCCCTGAGTGTAAAGGAGCCCTCGCTCTACACACACAGAATCACACACTCAGTAATGACAACATGAAACAGAACAGAATTGAAAGCAAACACAGTTTCCATATCATGAAACTGAATGGGCCTAATAACTTGCCTATTAAAAGATTCTCAATTGACTCGTAGAGCAAACATCCAACTCTGTGCTGTACGAAGGGCATACCCTGAAAACACAGCGATGGAAAAAGGTAAAAATAAAGGGGAGATTTACCAGCAAATGGGAACACTAAGATGGCAGGGACTGCCATTCTGATACTGAAATAAAAGCCCAGAAGACACAAACAGAAAATTCACATATAAAATAGCCCTTGAATATATGAAAGAATATCCAGAATATCACAATAAGGTTAGTATAAAGTAAAAGTCTTCACCCATTGGATCAGCCAGGCTAAACCACACCAAGACATCATTGGTCCTTGGCCTGGGCAACTATTATAATAATTCCATAACACTTCATTTTTGTTTAAAATGCGCATTGATTAACCCCCAGACTATGTGCGGAGGATTCTTTCAATAAACTTCAATTATTTGAGAACCAAGATTATAAGGCTGTCTTCTTATAATTCTATTCATACACAATATCTTACATATCATAATGTATTTAACATATAAATTAAAGAATATATATATTACACACACAACTTGATCAAAGGCCGGACTAGGAGTAAATCCCTTATGTTTGAGGAAGATTGGTATAATTTCATTAGTGTCATTAAGAGGGCACTGTTAACATTAGGGCTAATTTTCCCCATTCAGCCCCCTCTCTGCATCAGGCAGAATGGAACTGTGGCTAATAGTCCTCACACTATCAACTGGCGCCCATCCCCCAACAACACTCACGTCTCACTGCCCTTAGCAAGACATGACCATTTTGTCCTCACAGGAATAGAATTCGGATGAGTTTTAGCAGAGTCCATTCATTCTCATCATGACCTCATGAGACAATTTTGATTTCCTGTGCTTAGCGTTTTTGATTCAAAAGTTGCAACTGTAAGTTAAAATTGGATGGTTGGTTCTCACATTCACTTGATCACCAGCACACCGGTAAAAACACCTGGTATAGTGTGTCCTTAGATCTTTGGGAGAGCAGGTGGAGGGCAGTTTAAGCTGCTGTGGCAGTTAAAAATCCTGCACAGATGAATGACATTGTTTTAAAATAGATGGAGCAATAGATGGCGCGCGATGCTTCTCAATGGGGGTGATGACGCCATAAAAACCTGCAAAGCTGGAGGCCTTGCTGGTGAGCTCAGCCGGGAGTGCGCCTGACATCTAGAGGGTAGAGGTCAGCGGTGCTGCTCAACACTGTGCAATGCTGGGGCCAGCCCCCCAAACAAGGACTTACCCCCACAAAGTGCCAGCAGTGCCAGAGCCGAGAAGCCTCCATCGCGATCACTGGGCTTCACTTTCTCATTTGGGACAGCTGTGGTCTGTCCGAAGGCTTGTTCCCCTCTCCCCTCCGTATGTTGGAATCCTAACAGCCAACGTGATCGAGTAGGAGCCGGGACTTCTCCTGAGGACGGAGACCTCAGGAACAGGACTCAGAGTGTGGGCGAGAAGCCTCTCCTGCTCCACCGCGAGAGGACACCATGAGGTTTGCCTCCTGCAAACCGGGTCACACGTGGCCACGCCCACATCCTGATCTCCAACGTGCAGTTTCCAAAACTGCGAAAAATAAACTTGACCGTCAGCTCCCCAGTCTATGCTACTGCTTTATATCACACCGCATGGAGACAGGGACAAAAAGGTACAAATAGGGCCACAAAATGCTTCTGAGTAAAAGTGAGTTAGGTCTAAGAGGCAGGATAGTTCAGAGACGCGTGTTAGCCTTAATTGCTCACTCAGACTTGCAAGTAAACGCAGCCGGGGTGGATGTGACGGGAGATTACCTGGAAGGCTCCTCTCGTCTTCACACGACTAGGTCAGCGACGATGGAATCATTCACACAGATGGTGCTCCTCCAAGAACGTATTTATTTACATGAAAACACCATTTTATACAAATTGAAGACAAAACTTAAAGGGTTTGTCCAGGCAAGCCTCCTGCAGTTCCTTATTTTGTCTCTTCCCCTTTCATCTTTTGGTATCATAAATAAAACGTTTATGACTGGTTAAAGGAAATGGAATTGCCTCTCTTGCCTCCACCCGGCCCAACCAAAAGTAATTTGAATACTCTATAGCCATCCTTCAAAGAAAACTCTTGCCCAGGGTTATTTTATTTAATTTATTTATGTAATACAGTGTAGAAAGCTATCACGGCCAGAAGCAATGATTCTGTACAATCATCCTGCAGAAAATTTTTGGGGCAAATTCTTAGTAATTTGAGACCAGCAGAGCACCCCTCCCCCCACCCCCCACCAGTAAAAGTGCTTACAATGAACAGGGATTCTTTTCTTTATCAAAGATCCGAAGATACATGGACAAAAAAAGTTTCAATTCTCAATGCCTAATGTGTGCACATAAAACAGGCACAAAGAAATACAAGTGTATCCTCATTAATTCCTATATCACAAATAGAGCAGAAGCTGCAATCTGTACAACAAAATGCAGTCGTGGAAAAAAAAACCTCTAAATCATCTGGAATAATGAAAAAGGGTTGAACTTTAAAATGCATAGTGATCAGGAAAAGAATACTTAGGCAAGAGAAGCAGCTAAACTCCCATGTCCACACGAAGCACCCCCATCGATTCTTAAAGCATATTTCAAGTAGGACTTCATTGGGTCACAAACCACAAGAATAATATACAACTGGCTAAGTGGCTACGTGATAAATAATCAGGAGAGTCTATTCATGCACTAGTTGGATACAGCTAAGTTCTTTACAGTACACAAAACCCATTAATAATGTAGTGTAGAGACCAAAATGTAAAGAGAGAAGACATTACTGATTTGTATATTAATTCAAGTTCAGGCATCTACTTGTGTTATAGCACAGCTGTCAAATGGCGATATACTGAGGAAATAATAAAACAGAAGGGTTTGTTTCTTTCCACGTTATTCTATGATGAACACCGATGGGTAGTGAAGCAACGGTTTGGCCGTCCAACTTCAGAGGCTGCTGTGGCATGGTCTAATTCTGCATCTGCTCGAAGAACTTGTAAGTTGGATTTTCGTAGCCGTTCTGCTGCATCTTGGAGAGGTGGCGCTCCTCTGGGGTCACTGCAGCATCAACCTGAAAAGGAAGGATGAGGCCAATGGAGTTGAAAAATAAGCAGTCTGCTCACAGCTCGTGCTCCCATCCTACATCTAAGCCGAGACCACCAGATACGCAGTACTCCATCGAGCCACCAGGTGGCGCCTAAAACCCTGCTCTGCGGCTTAGGTTTGCACAGACTGCTTGCCCAACTCAGTAACTGGATACTCCTGCTTCCTGGTTTGTAAATGTTTTTCTTCCCTCTTGACTGGGGAAAAAAAAAGGACAAAAAGCCATAATGGAAGGCTTTTTTTTTACTGTAAAGACAGGTGGTAAGCTAGACAGAAAGTCAAAAGTATCATGGAGAGAGATTCGGCAAGATATACTGGAGAACCCTCCAATCACTGCTGGAAATCTGCCCTTGCTTATTTTTGTCTGTTTTCACTAAATATCATTTGCTGGAGACAGGTCTGAGAATTGTCTAAGGGAAAAAATATACATATTATATCTCAAAGTATTATATACTTGGCACAGAAAAAAAAAAAAAGAAAAATACCGCAAGGACATGAACTTTGGAGATTGCGGAATCACTGAAAATTGTGCACGAAGGTGCCATAGAAATCCAGCTAAAGGTTTAACAACAGATCCTCTCTGTGGATACAGGTGCCTTATCTCTGGGTTCGGGCCAGCCGTTGGGAGCTTGTGTTTTTCCCGGACAGGACAAAGTGGCTGCCATTTCCCCCCGTAATGGGGCAAGGCGTGCTGGGCCGTGGCTGTTGGAAATTTCTGGTTTATTTGCTGTACCTCTCACCGTGCACTGAAGGGAGGAAGCACTTAACTCTTTGCTGAGCCGATGAAAGCTTAACTTGTTTAAAGTTCTTTTTCTTCCACAGGAAAGAAGATGAAGAGAATTAGAAGAGAATGAACAGAAATTTCATCAGAACGAAGAAGCAGGTTTTCTAGAGAAAAGATAAGATATGCTGCCCAGAAGGTGGGTTTTCCTTCAAAGTCTAGTTCCTATTCAGCACATAAAACTGGGCGGCTTGCCCACATCATTTCCGGAAGAACATGGCAAGTTCAAAACCACTGAGTGTTGCCAATGACTTGCAGCCCTAGTGTAGCTTTTGCTCCAGACACAGCCGACCCAGCACAACCATGACCTCACACAGAGGTCCCAGTGCAGCGTTGCCCTTGACTCCCCAACGAGGAAAAAATACCACAGAGCAAGTGTGTCTGTGCTAAGGCGCCATGTTGGGTGTGTGTGGGGGGTAGTTTGAGGAGCTATGACAGACCCTGCTACTGAACAAATAATTTGGATGAAAAGACTGGGGCAGCCACTATGGAAAGCAGTATGGACATTCTGCAAAAATTCAGGCAGAACTGCCAGTTGACCCAGCAACGCCAATTTGGGGCATTTATCTGAAGGAACAAAATCACTATCTCAAGACGACATCTGCACCCTCCTGTACCCTTACTGCAGCATTATTCACAGTAGTCACGATGTGGAAACCACTTAAGTGTCCAAAGATGGATGAATGGATAAAGAAAATGTGGGGTATACAAATAGAATATTATTCAGGCATAAAAAGGAAGTTCAGCTGTTTGTGACAATATGGGTAGACCTTGAGGCCATTATGCTCACATGAAATATGTCAGAGAAAGACACAAACGACATGTCAATTAAATGTGAATTGTTTTTTAAAAACTCAAAGTTCATAGCTAGAGGACAGATTGGCGGCTGTCAGAGGTGAGATGGTGGACAAAATGGGTGAAAACTGCCAAAAGATACACACTTCCAGTTATGGCCATAAATAAGTTCTGGGAACATCATTTACAATATGGTGACTATAGTCAATACTACTGTATTGTTTATTTCAATATGGCTAAGAGAGCCAATCTTAAACATGCTCATTCCAAGAAGAAAAACTGTAACTTAGGTGTGATGGATGTGAACTTAGCTTACTGTGAGGTTCAGTTTATACACACTGACCAGATCATCATGCTATCTGCCTAGAACTAATACAGTTGTTACATGTCACCTATTATCTCAATAAAACGGGGCATTTATCTGAAGAAACAAGATCTGAATAGCAAGTAGAAAGGGGCCAAGAAGAGACAGGAGTGTTGGATGCCCGGATTGCACACCAGCTTCAGCCTGCATTCCCAGCAGCCTACTCTGCCTACACAGTTGGTTTTGGCCTTTGATGAGGAGATAAATCAACAAGTTGCCAGGTGTCCCCTGTTCTCGATGAATGCAGATGACTGTTAAGAGCCGTGTAATCTGTATAATCCGATTCCCCCGTGACTGTGTAGACCCCACTGCATGGACTGGCTCACTCTTTAGTCTGGGCACGAGTTGGAATTTCCATCTGGTTAACGCCAACGCAGCTGGAGTAGGACACCCTCACGCTGTAGGGTTCTACATCCCAATTCTCAAGTTGCGCCCATAAAGAGACAGCTGCCTGCCTGCTCCCCACCCTGAGCGCGTCAGAGCCACCGCGCTCTCTGGCAGCGAGTCCTTGGATTCTTCCAGGGACAGCGTGGGCATTTCCCTTTAGAATACGCCACGATGCGCTCTCCCCGAGTCGGTCCTCAGAGGATGGGCTCTGGTGGACCCTGAGCATCACTGTCCCTAGGAGAATAATCACAGATGTTTTCCCTGTCCCTTCCTCTTCCTTCGAGCTGCACTGTTGTCAACAAATGAGGTCACTGCGCTTTAATTGGCAACTGTGTGATCAGCCACGGAGTTGTAAGTTCAACACCACGATGACAGATCAGCACTAGGAAGGAGAGATGACATCGGTCTCCAAATCTGCCAGCCGGGCCTGTGTGCAGCAGAATGCCATTCAGACTTGGGCATCTCATTGCTCTGGCCACCTCTTCGCTGACATTTCAAAGCATGTTGAAGTTTAAAAAAAAAAAAACCTTGCTTAGGCGATCAGGCACAAACTCGTGTTTCTGAGTGTAGGGAAAAAAACCCCACACTGCAGCTTGATTATTGGAATATTATACTTGTATCTCTTCCAGGAGCCACATCAACCCTCACACCGGCTGTTAACAGTCATCTGCATTCATCAAAAGCAGGGGACACCTGGCAACTTAATGATTTATCTCATCAAAGGCCAAAATCGTCTGCTTAGGCAGAGCAGGCTGCTGGGAATGCCAGGCGAGGCTGGCAAGCAATCCGGGCTTCCAACACTCCTGTCTCTTCTTGGCCCCTTCCAACTGCTAATCCTATCACACTTGGCCGCAGAGAGGGCGGCTCCTTTTTCACCAGAGCTGCGGCCGGCTGGTGTGGCCCTCAGCCTGCAGAGGGCTCACGATACAGAGAAGGTATTATCTTTATAAAATGGCACCCAAGCAGAATGGGTTGGGTTATTTTATCCCCAGCACCCCCAAGGCTAAAACACTGAGCACTTATGTCCTACCACGGAGGAGGGGGACCTTCCTCTCCAGCTCAGTGCCACAATACGTCACTCACAGCTGAGCTACGGGACCGCTGTGGGCCACCAAAGCAAAGAGTCTCTGCATGTACCCTTGCTGTAGCAGGGGTGTGTGCTGGAAGGAATGCCACAACAGTGACGTCAGGGGCAGGATCCCCAGCCACCCTGCAGGCAAAAGCATCTGTCACCTGCTGAGCTGAAGACGCACAGTCAGGTGATGTCAGAATCGTTCCTCTGCCAACTTCTGGGTTATGTGGCAGCGCTAGTTGATCTGCCATCTTCACTGGGGCACTCTGTCCTCATGGCTCTGGGGGTCCTGGCGCTACATCGTGGCTCAATCTCAGATGACAATGGCCGCAGATACACACTGTCAAGAGCTGTGGGACAGACTGACTCACCCTGTCTGAAAGCAGCCTTGAGTGGAATTCTCCAGCACTCTCTGCCTCATGTCTTCTTCCCCCTCTTCTCTCCTTGACTTTCATGCTCTGGAGTCATTTATTCCTTCCCCACATCCAGAGGAGTTTATGGCTCACCTATCAGACTGTGGCGGCAAATCTGTTCTGCTCTTAGTTTCCAGTTCTTCCTCATATTGTCTCTGGCGCTGCTACTTTAAGCTTGCAGGAGAGGTGGGGAGCGCCACATGTCAATTTTATGATAGCAAGTCAGCAGCAGGACGTGTGCTAGTGGGGGTGCTTGGTGCAAGGAGTCAGGCAAAAACAGCATCTTGGCCCCTACGATTTTTCCATTTCAGGTCATCAAGGTGGACAAGTAAAGGAGGATAAGAAAACTGGAGTGTACACACTCACAATGGAGTCTAAGAACACCCGAGGGGCCAGTGATACGGGAAGACAATGAAGGCAATGAAAGCAGCAATGCAATTGCTTATCAACCGGAAACTTGGGCTTTTCTCTCTCGCCCATATTGCAAGATGGCGGGTATAAGAGCCGAGAAGGTGGCTACGAAGAAGAAACCTGAAGCGTGGAAAGCTGATGCTGGTGGTAAGGCTAAGGCCAAGGCCAACACGGCAGCCTAAACCCTGTCCTAGTGGGAGGAACAGGCAGATACGCCTGACCGGCTGTGTATCCAGAAAGGCCAAGGAGAAGAGGAAGTACTCAGCAGCTACACCCAGGGTAGAAAAGGAACAAGAGAAGGCTCCTGCTACTGTCACAAAATCAGTTGGGGGTGACAAGGATGGTGATGCCCGACTGGTTAAACTCTGCAAAGTGTCTAGACATTATCCCACTGAAGATGCACTTTGAAAGTGGTTGAGCCACGCAAGTGACCCTCCAGTCAGCGTGTGAGAACCGGGAGCTGCGTCACTCCTGGGCCTGTCCTCACCAGACTCACTGGGCATCACAGAGGCACGAGGGCGATTTTCTTGAAGAAGGTGGGCAGTGACTGCTACTTGGCACTGGACTCTGTCCCTCCACTGAGCTCCCTCATGCAGGACACACCAGAAATGTGTCATTGCCACCTCCACTATCATTGGTATCTTTGGTGTGAAGACCCTAAAACATCTCACCCAGCTGATTTCAAGAAGAAGCTGCACTACCAGACACCCGGAAGGTGAGGCTGTCCACAGAGAAGGAGAAAGAGCAGATGACAGAGCAGTCCAGGCTGATTAGAAAGCTGTGGACTCGCCAAAGTCTGCTCTCACCTATGGAATTTACCCTCAAGGATGGGTGCTCTAAATTTCCTACACAGAATCTAATTAATCAGTGATCCATTAAAAAAAAAGCAATGAAAAGGTTAGCATTTCTCCCTCCAAGGCACTACTCAGAGTCTGTTTTCTGCTCCACTGAGTACATGTCCATTTTCTTCATTGCAACACCAGTTCTCCTTGAGCAGTTCAGTTCCGTCTACTGCTGAGATCAACTCATTCCCCTTGCAGGCTCTCAAACTCCTTTGTGACACTCTGGAATCATTTTGGACGCCTTCTTTCCACTGGACATCGTTTGTTTTCCTCCGTTCACTTTGAGCCACATGCAGACTTGAGTCCATCCTCATTTCTCTTCATCTTTGCTTCCCCTTTAATCTGCCCACTCTTCCCAACTACTTACAACACTCACATTAGCGGCTGCTAGGGATTGATGGGTGGGGCAACGTCCTGTGGATAAAAGGACCCCAAGGATGTGTTTTTAGTGTTCCCAGTATGAGCAACAGAAAAAGCCCTGCATAGCAGCTTCACAAATATCTAAATAAGAAATTCTGCTTTACTTTCGATCTCCAATGAGATGACTGCCGGGTGACTTCTGATGTTCTAGTTATCCACAGTGTCTCCACCTGCTATGACATGTATTTCAATACTCAGTGTCAAAGGATATCAATGCAGAAAAACCCCAGCTGCTACTAAAAGAACTTGAAGTTCTTGGGCTTCTCAGGATCTTAAAAAGCAAGGGAGGAGAATCTAGCCGGCACTGGGAACCTGAGTCGCAAGCATGGGGGACAT
Organism: Scalopus aquaticus; assembly: GCA_004024925.1. Classification (NCBI taxonomy): domain Eukaryota; kingdom Metazoa; phylum Chordata; class Mammalia; order Eulipotyphla; family Talpidae; genus Scalopus; species Scalopus aquaticus. The sequence goes on along the minus strand of PVIJ01005025.1, from coordinate 13,612 downwards.
TTGGGAAACAGCATGATTAAGGGTTAGTGTGTCACAGCATGTCGTGGAGTGAGGTACACAGAAAGGTCGGTGGTCTCCTCGGGAAAGCGTGGGTATAGGCTTAAGGAGTCCATCTCTGGTCTTATGGGTGAGTAATATTAAATCAATATTTATTGCTTATGATTCTGCAAACAAAAACTAGCAAGTACTCATTTCAAACTGCTAACAACCCCATTAATAAAAATACTAGGGTCACTTTCATTCCTACATCTCTGCAGGAATCTTTCACTTTAAGAACAAGAGACTTCTGGGAGACCAGTGTTTTCATTATGATTTCTTCTTCAGCTGATGGTTGGGGTCACTGGAAACAGTCATTTATTTTTGCTTCTTGGTGCTGTGAGGTTGTTTGTGAAACGAGCAGGTTCAGAGAGCCGGAAGTAAATGTGTACTTGCACTTGAGTGTGATGTTGCTAACACAGAACATTCTGGGAGAATCACTCCCATTCAGGGTAGGCTCTGGCATTCTCTGAACAGCTCTCTCTTCACCTGGGCTACATGAGAAACCCAGGTGCCTGGGTTGGGTTGCTATTCTTTGTGTCCAAGTTCAACCACCCAGTTAGACTAGAACCTTTTTGAGGGCAGGGATAGTGGAAAACACCGTAGATGAAGTTCTGTTCTGCTGTCCACACACACTCAACAAAGGGCAGCTAACCAAAGGGAGACGAGCAAAGGTCTCCAGAGGGAAAGGACTGGATTCTGGGCTTGCAGCAACCTCTTTAAGGAAGAAGGTGAGAGCAAATAGACACTCATTCTTCTGGTTTCTGGTAGCTCTCAAGTAGCTCACAAAATGAAAATCCAGAGAATAACTTGATCAACTTCTCTGTCTATAATTTTGCTTTTTTCCAGGAAGTCTCTGGCTTAAAAGTTAATTTCCTTTTTTTTTTCCAGACTCTATGTCAATGTCAACGTCTTCTCTGACATTCCAAATGCAAGGAGATTTTTCTTGGTGATCAACCAAAAGAAACAGTGATCTAGGCCGCTGTTAGAAGGCTTCAAAGGCAAGCATTTCTCTTGGAGACAAGAGATCACTTTCTACCCCTAAGGTTTGCTTAGACAGAGAACTAAAAGCAGGAGCATTAATATTCTATACCAGTGATCCTTAAACCCAACTGTGGGTCTGATTTAGCTGGGAAATTTTTAAACATTCAGATTTCCAGTCTCCTATCTGGGAAGTCTGTTTCCGGAGGTCTGGGGTGGGGCCTGGAGATGTGTCCGTTTAATAAAGTACCCAGTAAGGCTTGTGCCCATGCATGGCGGAAGTCGCAGTGGGAACCTCAGGTGTTCTGGGTTCTGCTGTATCCTGTCCAAATTCGGATGTTGAAATCTCCACCTCAGGGCCTCACAGATGGCTGTCTTTGGAGACAGCGTCTTGAAAGAGGGGATTAAGGTTAACCAAGGTCACTAGGATGGACCCGGCCCAAAATGACTTCTGTCTTTATGGGGTGAGGACACAGACATGCACTCAGGGAGATGATGCAAAGGCAGAGAGAGGCCTCTGAAGAAACCGGACCTGCTGACACCAGACAACGAGGCTCTGCAACTGTGAGAAAATTAGTTTCTACTGTTTAAGTGGCCCACGGGGCCTAGTTAATGGTGGTTCAAGCGGACTCTGAGCCTTTGGCAACAAAATGGGCCCTCTGCTAGAAAAATCAGCTGCCTCTGGGGTGGGAAGGGGGCACAATGGCTGTGGGGGAGGATCATGGGTGCCTCAGTGGTGAGTGTGGTGTGGTGACATGCAGCTGAGGGGTGTGATCCTCTATTCTGAATCCTCTGCAGTCTTGTATGCTGATGATACCTCAATAGAAAGTAATACAACTAAAGAAACCTACCCCTTGGGTGGGTTCATCAGCCCAAGGTAGTTAAAATACACCACTGTATTATGAAGACATTTTTATTTGCCTGAACATGAAATTAGAATGAAAAAAAAAAAAGTTCTGAGTAGAAAGGTGATAAACTAACACTATAATAATAACCCTTAAGCAGTTTCAGAGGACACAGGTCAGAAATGTGATGACGAAAAGCAACACCCCACGTCCAGTGATGTCATCAATGCTCACATTACGTGACCACACCTAATGGCTGGTCGGCCATAGGGTTCATTTTCATGCCACTACCTGTTCCCTACGTCTCAGTCATTTCACTGCTCGTTACGTAGCACATCCACACCACTGCGGACCAGGGAAACAGACTGAACCAATTTCCATCAGCTGCTCCTGTAAACAAGCTGTCTGTGGAGATTTTAAGTGCTGAACACAATGAGGTTTCCGGCTTTGCCACACATTTAATTTATTGAAACTGTTCCTGCCATCCCAGAATCAAGACTCCTTGGGAGCATATTTCCTTGAGGCTAGTGACTTATCTGAACTTTTCGCTGATGGAAAAAGCCTGGGGAGAATATGGGGAAATCGGGATCCTGACCTTGGCCTGAGCGAATACCTCTCTGCCTGCGTCTCTTTTCTCATCTCTAAAGTGAGACAGATCTAGAGGCTACTATGCTTAGTAAAAGAAGGAAAAAGAAGCAAAAAGACAGACACATGATTGCACTCAGATAGGGCTCATGAAGAAACAAAATCAATGAACTGAAAAAGACAAACAAACCAAAAATAAAAATTTTGACTATATGACCAAATTAGTGATTACCAGAAGGAAAAGGGGGGGGGGGCGTCTATTGTATGGTGTAGGGCAGAACTGACTTCTAGTAGCGGATTTAATGTTGTGTATATACAGACATTGAAGTATAATGATGCACACCTGAAAATTAATGTCATAATAGATACTTGATGAAAATGTGGCTTCAATAAAAAAAACAAAACAAAACTTAAAATAAGATCCATTTGAATGATGGCGATGTCCTAAAAATATTTCTCAAGAAGCATTCATTCACTTTCTCTAATAAGTTTCCTACCAGTTACATAGACTGGAGGTCCCCAACCTGATGGCCACCAAAATGGTATTTTAAATGCATGAAAGAAACGTATTTGTAAGTTTTATCTTAATTTTTGGTATTTCAGGTCATGGGTTTACGGAGTGCTATTTGACTCTTGGGGTGCAGCTGTCTGCTTGGTGAGCACAGCGTGTCTGTGCTGCCCACACACACCTCAATCACAGGTCAGCCTCTGGGGAGAGTCTTCAGGAGGCATCACTGTCCTGTGCCCCAGGGGGATCTGCCCTCTGCCTTGGGTGCCATGACACGAGCACCTTGAAACTAAGCTATTTCAGGTGGCTGTGTGGGAACAGGTATGACAACTCTGAGAACCTCGTCTCTTTGGCTCATACCAGGGGTGGTATCCTATGATTTTCTGCGGAACTTCAGAGGTGAGATACTTTATTGAAAATTTGTATTATTTACTATTACCTGGTTTTAGTTAGAGATCAAATGAAGACAAATTCCAGCCATAAATGCACTCAGGTTATTTTTAAAAAAGGTACCTCCCAGTTCCTTTTTCATTTCTAACTTCCTGCTGATTTGATTTGGTTTTGTTTTTCTTTGAAATGTTTGAGAGTCATCATGACTGTTTTAAGCACATGTTCTTAGTATTATTTTGATGTTTCAATACAAGTTATAAGAAGTCAACACACAGCTCACAGCAGCACACAGCAGTGCCTTGATCATAGCAGTGCTAGGTGGAATGAATAAAAACCAAAGAAAGGAAATGCCTGCATCTTGAGCACCAGCTAGGAATCTGATTTCTTCCCCAAAGAGGAGATACTTCGATGATCCCTAGTCTAAGGCCAAGTAAGAATTTCCCCTTGTCATCTTTAATTCCACTTGCAGACATGTAGCCAGGTTTACCTACCTCCACCACGCCATGATGGATGGATGTGTATTGTTTCTTCTTCAGCATCACCAAGGTGATGACGATCACTGTTGCTATGACAACACCGCCCACCATGAGTCCAATGATCGCCCCTTTATTGGAACCCACATCTTCTGCAAAGAACACCTTGAAAACAAATCAAGAGAAAGGATTACAATGGTGGTAGACATACGTGTGAGGTATGTGAAAAGTCAGAGCGTCTATCTTGTGCTTCCTGAGTTGGTCCTCCCCTTTTTAGAGCTCCTTGACAAATAATCACACATTCTACTTACTAAGAATGGCATCTATAGCCATAGGATGAGGTTTATGTGGTTTCCCCAGTTCTACTAAAAACCTTCCTTCCCACATGTACCTAGAAAGGCAAAACAGAAGCCTTTAGGGACCTGAAAGTCTTGGACAGGAAGTATGTTTGGTGTGAGCTGGGAAGGTAGCTCTTAAAGCTAGCAAAGCTGAAAAGACAGTGATCTCGATTATCAACGGAGCCAGCACTTACCCAGTCACAGGGTTAAAAACTGGGAAATTTGACTCATGACAAATAGGTTTTAGGGTTTGCTCAAACCCAAAATCCTAGTTCCTTAGAGGGACATTTGTAATATACAAAAATAGTAATTCTGAAACAAGAGTTCAACAGAAGACATTTTGTTACCTACTTTAGGCACAAAATTCAGTGGGGGCACTAATTAACCTTGAAAAGAATAATGCTTTAAAGAGTTATTTCAAAAGGAAGAAGGAACAGGCCATAAGAATTTTAGCAGTCACCCATAAAACATTCTTTCTTACTATGGTGTGTCCAGAAACCCAACAATGCTGCTTTATTCTTGCTGTTTATCTGGATTAAACATATAAAGAATTGAGAAAAGGGCAAAGAGGATATTTATTCAGTGTGATCAACTTATTACACCACATATTGTTATAAAAACAAATTGTTATTTTTCGACATCTCCTTAAATGGAATTATAAAAGTAACTTTTATTATCTTGCTATGTAAGGAGATGATCTTATAAGAGATGAGGTTAAAGAAAACATACGCATACCACTTTCGTTACATAGAATGACAATAGTTCCCCTAAATATTCTTTTAATATAAACCACGATAATAAATAACACCGATTTTCAATGTTAACACTGACATCCCAACAATCTAAAAAGACAACATCAAATACAGCAAATCATGCGTATTTCCAAATTACTCATGATCCTTTTGCAGCAAAACTGGGAATGGTTTATAATTATTCCCCTTTTTAAACAAATATGCTATCTCAACATATTTATAAAAAGCGAATCATTAATTAACTAATGATACAAGGGTGAGGTAATCAGAAATAAATGCAAATCTGGACATTTTCCTATATCTTTAAGAAAATCTGTAATTTTGTAATATTCATTGCACTAATTACAGTACATTATCTTATCAACTAGTTCAGTAGAGGGAGCTGATTCTCCTAATTGCTGCTACTGCCATTAGTCACTGTCACATTACGGAGTTGGTGTAACTGCAGATATGGGCTTTTATGACACAAGAACCAGAAAGTGCAATCTGCACCTTTACCTTCAGCTCAGAGCCCCACCAGCACCCACTCTTTGGCAATTCCCTTATGGTTTTAACCTCTTCAGCATGAGTCAGGTCAAGAATACCTCTGATTCTATAATAACTGATATTGGATTAACTTGGTAAAAGCCATGCTTCAAAAAAACCTAAATGTGCTTTTACATAAAAAGATGGGAGTTAAAATGCACATCTGAGTCCCAAATCAGTTTTTTATTTGTTCCTATTACTTAGAGAAAAAAGAGGCCTCAGTAATACTTAAAAGGTTTTTTTTTTTTTTTTTTTTGGAGCTTAATATTTGAACATTTATGACTATTGGAAAGCTAGTTTCTCTCGAAAGGGAAACACACACACACACACACACACACACACACACACACACACACACGTGCCTGAGAGCAATTACTCAAGCATTATTATTACTCTAAGAACTTCATTGCAATTTTTTGTGCATCACTGACTGTGCAGTAAAACGATCTTATTTATTAATTGATCCCCTTGCTGTGCTTACTGATAAGATGGAAGGAACCTTAACATAAAGCAGGATTGGATTTATCTGAATCCTCTGGTACAGGATTTACAGAAGGACTAGAAATGCTTGCGAAGGAGGCAGATGCTATTTTTGATTTACTCTAATTCTAACATTTGGGTAAAAGGGGCAATTTTGTCTGAAAAGGCTGTTGGATTTGGTTTTGTTTTTGCCTGCCTTGCTCAAGTCTTTTGTTGATAGCAGTGTGGAATCTTGCTTACTTCCTGCCTTCACTCAATGTGCAGAGTCCCCAAGAACTTTCCTTGGCAGGAGATCTTACAAGGGAGTCGGGGAGGGGCTGCTAGGAAGGGTTAAGATGAAGCAGCACAGGAGACAGTCACAAAGGTGAACTTAAGCAAAGAGCCATAAACACTGTTCTGTGTAACCCAGTGGCTTTGCACGTGTTGGGGACAGATCCTCAAACAAGCCTATTATATTCTCGATTTTCTAGAATATAGACTGGAAGTTAAGGAACACGGCTGCTATATCGCAAATTAATCCACTTTAAATCCTGTGTCAGCTTAGCTTCCTTCTAGACATAAAAAAAACATAGTCTTTCTTCCCCTTTATGTTTTCATAACACTCCTATGGGCAAGTGCTTTATTTTTGTTTCTCTCTTTTCCGCCACTGGATTTCTGGCATAGGATAAGTAAGGGTTAATAGGTATCATTGTACGTACTAATTTTTGATGATGAACTTCATATCCTGAGTCATGTCGGAACTCTGCGTCCATCTTCACTTCAGAGATCTCTCCGGTCTTGATGTTTGTCAGCCCTGAACCTGTGTGATACCACAAGTATTAGACCATAATTAAAAGAAGCAGGTCAGACAATTCATTTTTTCCACACACAGTAACATTACAACACAAAGGCCACCACAAACTTCTTCTAGGCCTAAAGTTAGACGAAAGCATTAATGATTTTAAGAAAAATGACACACTGTATTTAAATCCTTAACTACTAGCTATTTTAAACAAAGTGAAATTAAAAGATTAAAGAAATCTGAAGCTATGGCTTCTACTGCTTTAAACACATGCTATAACTTTTTTTTTTTATTAAATAGGAAAAGCAGAAGTTAAATGCTGGTTAACTTGGCAAGGATTTGATCCTAGAATATGCTGGCTTGATGTAAGGGCTTATTGTTTAGCCTATTATATGTCTTTTCCCATGTGTTCCCATTCCTTCAGAAAAAATATAAAAGACTTTAAAAGTGAGAATTAATTACCTGGCAGAACAAAACTGCTACTTTGGGACTTTGTTCTAATTACAAATAAATTATGTTCATGTATCTATGTGGTAAAGCACTGTAAAAATCCTATCATTGATTCAGTTAAGTGATTTAGTTATAGAAACAGACTATAATTGGTTCATCAGCTGAATAAAGAGCTGAAATGCATAATATTTGAAAGTGGGTCTTCGGGTCTAATAGAATTTATAACTTACTACCTCTTCTCTATTAATTGCCATAGGATTCTGACAGTAAGCGTTGTAACGAATTTCACTTTTTAGATAATAATTTGAAGCTTGAAAACAAAATGCCAAGTCACTTTTAAATAAAAAAAACCTGAAAGTACAAAGCATGGTTTCATGTTGTAGCATTTCAATATCAAAAGTCAGAATTTTAGAATGAAAAGGGCTTTAAAGATCATCTCCTCGCCAGTCTTCCCATCCAGGAGCCAATGCAGAGCAGCCGACTCAACAGAGGAATAGGAATAGGTCAGCTTGCCTGCATGCTCAGACAGCTTTATCTGCTAGAACAGCCTTTCTGACATTAAGTCAAAACCAGATTCTCTGTGACCTGTCACTTTGAGCCTGTACAGCTCTTCTACACACTAGTCTGGAGCAGATCCGATGCCCAAGGAAAGGCATCAAGTTCCTGCTAATGCTCCTCTACCTGGGCTTCATGGCACTGGTTCTTTAGCTCCCACGGGACCTAAATTCTCGCTCTTCATCTAGTCACTCTAATAATCTTGTCTACACGGTGTTGTGAAACCTGTCACACTGCTCCTTGACATTCAAAAGCACAATATCCATATGATATGAAAGTCTAATGCCATCTATGCAAACATCAAGGGAGGAGAGTTTGACGAGACCTAGGGAACCTGTGCAGGCTGTGATATATCACTGGTTCCTTCTCCAAATGCTCAGAAGCTTCAATTTAATGACTTCTGTGGAAATGGACCCAAGATAAAGGTCGATTTACACCTGGCATGTACATGATGACGCTATCAGCTCTCCCTTTTGCTTCTTACAATATAACACTTTCTTATCTCAGTCTTCCCAGCTCTTTTTCTGTGCTCCAGAGTTCTACAAAGATCAAAAAGTGGCTCTATGATTTCACTCTCAAGTTTTCTTTATTAATTATTTTTAATTAAGGTAATGTTGGTTTACAATACTGGATATGAATTAGGGGTACAGGTTCATATCACAATCTCATGTTTTCTTACCTTTATAATTTAGCTGGGTCATAAGGGCTTGGACTTGGGTAGAAGAGTTTGGTAGGTTTAAATTTTATCCGTTAAGTTTATATTTTAAAATTTAAAATATATCCACAAATATGGAGATACCTCTCTTTTCAAGAGGTGGGGCTTACTCCCCTTCCCTAGTGTGGGTAGGATGTAGTGGCTTGCTTCCACTTCCAATGAACAGAATATATGCTAGTGATGGAGGATGACGTCTGAGACTAGGTCCTAAGAGGTACTGCAGCACATTCTTCTTTTGGATCACTGGGTCTATGGAAGGCCAGCCGCCGCCATACTGTGAAGACACTCAAGCAGCCCTACAGAAAGGTTCCTATGGTGAGGAACTGTGATCTCTGGCCATGAGATAGCCAGGAACTTAGGTCTCCTCCACTCACAGCCAAGTGAGTGATCACTTTGGAAACAGATTCCCAATAGTCCCAGCCAAGCTTCAAGCACTAATACCCCTAAGGCTCTGGCTGGTGATTTGCAACCTCACAGGAGGCCTTGAGCCAGAACCACCCAGCTAAAGCATGTTCAGAATCCTGGGCACGACAGTCAACTTATGTAAACATGTGTTGTTGTTTTAAGTTGCTAAGTTATGAGGCTGTTGGCTATGCAACAATAGATAACTAATACAAGGGACTATAGTTTTCTTTTCTCATCTGGGTCTAATTTGGGCTTTTATTTCCTGTCTTTAATGCAGACATACAGATGGAAGTACAATCTAAGTGAGACAGCTTTCCTATCTCTCAGTTTTGAACTCTGTCTCTCATTAACTTCCTCAGAACCCTTCCCTGCCCAGAAAATGGCAGGCCTCTATTCTTATTTATTTTCTTGCTTTGAATTATTAGCATCTTCTCATAAGTCTCAATTCATCTAACCTTTTAATCTTCTGGACACTCATTTTTAGCCAGTTGTCACACGAAGTCTTTTATTTCTTATGCATTTTTCTCTTTAGACAAGCCCATTAAAACCTGAGATTCCTGTAGAAATATAGTGATTTCCTTATATTGTACCCTTTTCCCCATCATCAGGATCTAGCCATGTTCTAAAGATATAGTTCTGAGTTTTTAAGGAAACTCTCTTGAATAGTTCTTTCTTTTAGATCTGTGGGACCAAATAATTACAACCAAAAAAGTGTGAACTCTCCAAAATTTTAATCCAGACTGTTTCTGAAAGGATACTGAGAATATTTTTAACAGTAAAAGAAAAAACTCAAATTCATGTAACAATTCAGAACAACCAATAATTAATTATAGCTCAAGAGTTTGTAAGACTCTCAGCAGAAAAAGCCTGGCTAGTTCATCTTTGTATAGCCTGTACAGACACTTAGTGAAAAGACTTTCTATACATTAAGGAAATCACATTAAAAAGAGAGGAAAATTAATAAGCTTACATAGGGAAGCATCAGGGATAATGAGCTGATTCTGCATGTAATGAAAGGTGATAGGGAGGTTTAAACAAATTTAAACAAATTTAGGGACCTTTGTTTACAGGCTTCCTAGGTGTGTTTTCTGAGCTGTGTTGATTCTCCCAGAACCTGGGGACTCTAGTTCTCTAAGTCACGCCGAGCAGTAAGAATGCTGTTCATCTGAGGAAGGAGAGAGGCATAGCCTCCATGAAAACTCTCATGTGTTTGAGGTCAAGGACTTGGTTTTCTTTATGAGCCCTGGAGAAGGGTGGTAATAAATTACAGTGGAAAGGGTAGCTTTCTACACCCCCCTCCCCCCGACCCCTGTGAAGAGCCTGCTAATGTATTTTTTTCTTTCTTCCGGTCAAATGGTAACCTGTCCTTGAGATTCCATTATTCTCTGGGAATTAGCCAGGGGGAGTAGATGTAATGGCCACGATGTCCAGCAATCCCCACTGATATCACTGTGCTCCCTCTCACATATTACGTTCTAGAATACAGAGCTCAGGTTGTTCAGATATGGAAGACAAGGAGAAGCCATTTTCCTGCTGTGATTATATACAAAAATGCTCTCTTTACTTGCTTCAGGGCGACGAAAGGGACTGTTCAAAAACAATGCCAGCCCGTGAACGACAGGCCGTGACAATCCTGGGAAGGGTTTCTAAGTTTGGAAAGTCTAAAGATAGCACTTGGCACATCAGACTCAAGTGTATCTCAGAAAGTGTGAGGAGCAGGAACTAAAACCAGGGCTACAAAAATAGGGGGGAGACTGGTCCAGATGATCGGTAGTCACTACAGGCACAAAAATAGAGAGTACATCTTAATGCCTATATCCAGCAGCTATTCATAAACACCCTTAACGAGAGTTTTTCTCATTCATTTCTGATCGTTCTCTCCCATCTAAAATCTTATTCACTGGGGAAAAACCGAAGGCTTTGGATGTGCTCCAAATCTTTCAAAACCTGCCTTAAACCTCATCTCCAGGAAGCATCCTGGTTAACATGGTCCTTAGTGTTCCATTTGCTCACATCCCAGGCATCCTTATTTACATTTTATGTTGCTTTGTATTTCTCTGCCTTTCCAATGGCATCCACTTTTTGAAATACACAAAATCTGTTCCTTCTATAAACTAGGGTCTCTTTAAGTACCTGAGAGCAGGGAGCTATCAGTTAATTTCTTTCTACCTTCCACTGCAGGTAGCACATCTGTCTTTATGATATACCAACATGAAATATTGCTACTGTTTCAACAAAGGCTTTCAGCAGGGTCTCTTTCCAGCTATATACTCTCTAGCTTCCCTTAAAACAGAGTAGTTTTGTTTAATGATGTCTGGGGAAGTCTTTTCCTGCTAGATTTTTTTAAAAAAGGAAAGTAAGTCTATGTTGGTGATATCACTCTCTCCCAGGGATCTCAAATGGAAGGTATCGGCCCAGCTTGGCAAGTGTTGGAGCTTAGTGATATTGGTTGAATGGGCACTTCTAAATCCCATTTCATGGTGGGAGATGAAAGGCAGCGCTTTCCTTAAAAATAAAGGAGGAGCACCATGGGAAAAAGGCCCAAGGCAAATGACCAAGCTGAGCTGGTCGTGGCTGTAGTTAGAACAGAACTGACCTGCAGCCTCGGGCCCCGCCAGTGCCGGGACAGGCAGGGGATGTCAACACCCAGCTCACTTGAAATACACTTGTGTGACACTGGCAATAAGGAATACATTAGCGGGGCTGAAATGGTGTCTGACTCACTATAATTTAAGTTCTTCTGAAAAGCCTGGCAGATAGAGATTCATAAAACCAAGAAGATCAACTGTCAAGACCTGTCACTCTGTGGTAGCCACTGTTCTGTTAATCACAGCGCCGAGGCATGAGGACACCAAGGCAGACTGTGCTTCCTCAATGACGACAGCTGGGGACAGAAGTGGCTGAGCCTGTACCTGCGCCTGGCCCCTTGGCTGCAGCCTGAACTGAGAACCGTGTGTGCTACCACTACAGGTGAGGTTAGTGTGGGGATATTATGTAGATAAAGAAAATATGAGAAGGGGTGTATTACTGGCAGTAATACAGGATATATACAGTAATCCCACGATATATACAGACTTGTCAGTTCAATAACTTTGCTTCTCCTTTTTGCAGGAAAATGCTGGTTGTAAAAGAAGTGTCTATTTTGGTATTCTGGGGATTTGAAGTAGTATAAAAAATAAAAGACTCGTATACAAAACTGTCACGTCCTTTGCTGTGTCATGTCCTTTTCACTGAGAATAACTATATGCAACCCACAAAAGTCGGTATTTCTGGACTCTACAAATACCCCAACTGGGACATCTTTGGCAAGTCATGTCTACTTGAGGAAGTGAACGAAGTCTGGGCCCGGTTCACTTAGAAAAGGACCCATCTAGACAGCAAACAAGAGAGGAAGGATGAGGGATTCAGAGCAGGGACCCTCTGCAGTCTGCATCTCTGTGGGTTTCCACTTTTGAGGACAGACAGGCCCCCTACAATCCTCTCAACTTGGAAAAGAAAAACCCCCCAAGGTTGGAAGGGCTCTCTCATTGTTTTATTTTCAGAAGGGAAGCTGAGAAAGAAAAAAAAAATAGATGACTTCGTTAGGAACTCGAGAAACCAAGTGCCAGAAAAAGCAAAGAAAAACTTTGAAAACGGTTGGTCTCACTCTCCCTTCTCTCCATATCTGCATTGCAGAGGCTCACGAGGAAGGAAGGGGCCATGGCGCGCTGAAGCTCAAGGGCAAGGTGCTGAGAGGAGGGAGCAAACCTGGCGATACCTGGTCGCGTGGTCAGTCCTCGGTCGGCTGCAGGACGGGCGTCCACGGGTTCAACTGGCGCAGGAAGCAAGAGGCGCAGAAAGCAAACAAGACAAATCAAGACCGTAAGTTGTGGCTCCTGAACACAGAGCAGGGAAAGCAGGTGAAATCACAAGTGACAAAAAAAGGCGCAGCTGGAAGAGAACCACAGTGGGGTGAGCCTGAGCACGATGGGAGGGGCACAGCCTGGAAGGCTGAGGGCTACTGACGCTCCCGTCTTCCTAGTGTCTAACAGAAGCGCTCACCAGCACCCACAGAACTTCAGAGAAGAGGGGCTGGGGAGTGCGGGTTTTCCTCTCAGCTAGTTTAGAGACAGTTCCCTGCTTCTGATTAAAAATAAAACTTATTACATGCAGCCTGGCAGACAATCTTGGATACCTCTTTTCAGGACTGTCCAATCTTATCTTATTTTACAGTTAATTAACTATAAAAGGACACTGTTAAATTTCTAGGGGAAACACAAATAGGAATGTGTCAGGAAGGTTTCACCCCATAATCTGCCACTGAGTGACTCAAATGTGTCCTTAGATTGAGGGCAGAAGAGGTAAAACCAGAAACCCTACCCCAACCCCCCAAAATGTATTTAAAGTCTGGTTTCTATTTGAAAGATGACATACAGTTGAAATGTGTGACATTCGAGTATTTTCTTTCATATTTGTGGACTTTCATGATTTTTTTTTTCTTTGTGTGTACTCTGGGTTGGAGCCAAAGAAAACAGCATGGCACAATTATGGCCACTGTTGTTTCCCAGGATCTGGCACCTGCAAAGTGCTTCCACTGACAGAAATTATTTCCTTGAACTTACACTGGTCTTTTTTTTTTTTATATAATATATATTTTTATTGTTATTTATATCTTTTACATTTTGTATTCCTCTTGGGTAATCCACCACCAATTCACCCGTGATCCATCTCTGTGGTCTCTTGTGTCCTTTTCTGCTCCATTTTGTGCCCTTATCCTCCCCCTCCCCCTACCCCCCCAAGTGTCTCTCTCCTAT